>JASGAT010372474.1:0-10970 GCA_030220025.1 Chelon auratus | reverse complement strand
ATATATATATATATGACTCATTACAATCCATCGAATTCCACTCTAATAAAAAGAAAATGGGAAGAAGAAATGGGCACTGAGACTTCGCACACTCTGTGGGAAGAGAGTTTGGAGCACATTCACCGATGCTCTAATAATGCCAGGCACTGCCTAATCCAATTCAAAATCTTACACCATCTTCATTACTCCAAAGAGAGGTTACACAAAATGTATCCTGAGATGCCCCCCTACGTGTGACAGATGTCTTGTAGCAGACGACACGTTACTTCACAGCTTTGCTCTATGTCCCAAGGTTAAGATTTATTGGTGCAATATGTTCAGTTTAATATCTAAAATACTCCACATACAATTAGAGCCTAAACCACTCATTATTATTTTGGGTATCTCAGATGATGTTAAAAAATGAAATGACTTCCAGCGATACTTCCTTGTCTATAGCCTTATTATTGCAAAGAAGTTACTTCTCATGCACTGGCAGAAGAAAGAAGTACCCACCACAAAGATGTGGCTTGGTGAGCTTACTAACACTCTCCACTTGGAAAGGATTAGATACATTCTTTGTGATAAATTTACATATTTTGAAAAAATCTGGTCACCTCTCGTTCTGTATCTCACACCTCCTTTCGCAAATCAGTATTTCTCCCCATTACCTCAGCAGAGTAGTGAATAGATGGAAGGGTAAGGATGGGTGGGGGAATATTTGTTTATTTTTATTTTCATTTAACTTTATTTCCTTTTTTTTGTGCTTTGTATCTTACATTTATGTCTATTCTGTCTACAGGTTGTATGCTCTAAACAAAAAAAAGAGTGCATTGTAACCTAACTACACTACTATTCACTTGGATGTACATATGTTTATGCCATGAATTTACAACTGTATAATAACGTGGTCTAATAATGAAAAACATTTGAAATACATAACAGCAGCAGGATCCTTGTTAGTATCTCAAAAGCAAGGAAGTTGCACCAACAAATTAACTTGAATTAGCTTTCTTATTACTATAAAGCTAACATAGCTAACATGGACACTGGATCCCTCAGCACCTAATGGAAAATGAGGTGTACATTTCTTTTTTTGATGCTTCCCAAATGTGTTTTTTATAGATGAATGGACACACTTAGAGCTGTCCACTTGTGATCTGATCACCTAAGGCGCATGTTATTGCCTCAGTGAGGTGCTAGTATGAAACAAGTTGATGAAATACAGGTAGTACATAGGTAGTTTTAATCAATAACCTAAATACAGCATGTTAACAGTGTGAGTCATTTCATTTTAAACTTTATATTTAAAATGACTGCATCTTCCTGAGTGTGACCACAACCCCTCTGTGACCATACAAACATGAATCCACAAATTGAGTGGATGGATGGTAAATGACCCTGGAGGCAAGAAGAACACCGTCATAACGTAAAACCCACAACTCATCCGATAGAAGATTGTGTTTAATTTAAACTGTATGACATTTTCGTCTTGCAGATGTGTGCTTTTGTTAAAACGACGACGCATCCGTTTTGTAGCACATGCCTGACGTGTGTAAAACATTATTAGAACAGAGTCAGTGTCAGCATATACACAGTGGAATTACTTGGCCTTAAAACGACTAACTGTGCACCTGGTTTCTGTGCTCTCTTGCAGTCTCCTGCTGTGAAGGAGGTGCTGAAGGATCAGGATGGCAGAAAAGGCCTGATTGCAGCCATCTGTGCAGGTACAGTTTGTGAAAACACACGGGACGAATGTGACCCACCTCTGATAGTTGTGTCTCCCTACGGGTTAAAGCTTAAAATATGTTATGACGTTAAACTTGAAAAAATCATGTTGCTGCTCTAGTATTAGATTTAAAAAAGGCAGCCTACATAGTACAGTTTTATGTTTGTAATCATGTTGTGTCAACACTGTAAGTTCATTTTAAGGGATTAACCAGCCAATTTTGCAAATCAAATTAAAACAGTTGACAGTTTAGCAATATAAATGAATAACACACATTTATACCTAGAAACAACACTAAACGTGATATTCTGGGTTTAGACGTACTAAACTAATGTTGTGCTGGGAAAGAGAATATGGATTTGCAATGTCCAGAGAAAACAATGGATTCAGAACAATTTGTGATACTTCAGTTAATGGATGTTCCAATTTGCCCACATTTTGAAAAATATACACCATTAATAAACGTCATGCTTCATTAATTTATCGCAATTTACTATGAACTCCCTTGACATTTGAAGTGAAAGGGTGAGGGGGTTTGATTAATAAGAGAACCCACCAGCACTGACATTTTAATGTGACAGGTTCCGTATGCAGGGAAAGGACACTGGAAGGACATTTTGAATAGGGACAGGGAACCAATGCGGCAAAGTGGATTGAAGGGTGTCCTAGAAAAGACAAAATCCTCACAGGAATATACAGTTTAATGAACCTGCCAGTACGAGTGCCCGTTGCAAGACTTATTATTCCGCCTTAAAATGAAAGTTATTATCTTGACATATGAGAAAGGTTAATTGATAAAGGGCTTTACTGAAAACCAGATTAATAATGTGAGGGAAAATACAGATAGGACAAGTTTATCAGTGTATATTTCTGTTTTTGAGCCAATGCGGTTTTCAAACACATAAGATTATGTCTCTGAAATATGTACACTTTAGACTGCCTTTAGACTTCTGCGCTAAGTAGATGCAGAGGCTGCGGTGACAATGCAGACCCCTATGCAGACCCTAATGCTGTAGCTGGCGTGCACCTCCCCAGAAATGTAAACGCACGCCACGGCGACGCAGAGCACAAGAGCTGTGATTGGTCCACTTTGTAGTAGCGTGTTTCTGCTTTAGTATTTCCGTGTGCTTCTCCGGAAGATGCAACACATTCAGGAAAGGTTAACTGAGGAGGTTTGGAGAGCGACTTAAAGACACCTGGTCATGCTTGAGATTTAAAAACGTGAAAAATGTGATTCATCAAACCATGCCACCTTTTTCCATTACTCTGTGGTCCAGGTATGATGCTAGACGGAGGTTATCAAAATCAGCATTAACTTTTTCAGCAGATATATAGTTGTATAGACTGTGGGATCAGTCCGCACTCGCCAGTCGCCGTTCCCCGCGTGTATCACCATGCGCCATGCCCATCCATGACCCTGTCTGCAGTTCACTGCTTATGTTTCCTTGGACTACGTTTAGATCCTATAGGTACTAACTACTACAGTTTTGGAGATGCTCTCACCCAGTCGTCTAGTCATCACAATTTATCCCTTTTTGGAGTCCTTCAAATTCTTCAACCTGCCCAGTTTTCTTGATTTGAACAGCAGCTTTGAGGACAAAATGTTCTGTTGCTGCGTTATATACCACACCCCCTGGCAGGAGCCGTAAAAACAAAATAATCAGTGTTATTCACTTGACCAGTGATTATGACCAGTCAGTCGTAATGTTATGGCTGATAGGTGTGTACGTTGTATGCTGGATTCATCAGATTGTCATCATCACCGCTCTCTTTGCATTAACCTCGCTGTCTGCCTCTGGCTCTCGGAAGGTCTCCCTCTCCCTGACTGTCGTCCTCTGGGTGCGGACTGTCTGTAACAGGAGTAGCTTGGCTTTAACTGGCAGTCTGCGGCTCTGCCAGAGGAAAGTGAAATCTTTAGACTGCACGGGAAGCCAGCCAAGGAGCATAATCAATAACTTTCTATTTATTAACAGTTTTTGGATGAGCTCACTGCAGTGCTAGGACATTAGCAAAGTTAATGCAGCAGCAGTCAGTGTCTTCAGCCTCTCCTCCCCCCTCTCTTTCCAATGTGATGCAAATTCTGAAACTGTACACTGTGTGTGTGTGTGTGTACAGTGTGTATTCTTAGAAACAATGATACAGTTGAGGACACCTTTAGGACATGCTGTTATCAGTCATTTTATTTTGTATGATTTATTCACAATTAAGTGAAATGTAAAAAGCATCATTTTTATTTTCTTCGTTGTGTGTGGGACTCAAAGTGAGGTATTTGAGGACATAGCATTTTACCCGATTTTACCCTCTGACTTTGTAACCTCCTTTAGACTGCCCAAAGATGAAAAGCAGAACTGATACAAGCAACATAGCATGCTCTTGTAAGTGTCACTTAATAACTGGAAGCTGATAAATAAACTTTTGCCCTTCTGCAGGTCCCACTGCTCTTCTGGCACATGGCATTGGCTACGGCAGCACAGTCACTTCACATCCCGGCGCGAAGGAGAAGATGATGGCTGGAGGTAATGAAAATACATTGTAAAATTAGTGAGCTGCAATTATTTGTAATAGGCAGCAGATGGTGCTGTACATGCTATTTGTTGCCTTTAGAGTATCATGTCACTCTGCAGTAGGAGGGCACACCACTCAGAGGTGAGGGCGGATGCAGGAATTTGACAGAACATACTAGAACTGGGTCAGCCGAAGTGTTGATACATTATCCATGTGTACGTGCTTGCAGTGCTCTATTGCCTGACACATGCGGCTTTCAATTTCTGTCTCTCGCATCGCCATTATCCTTATGCTCTTTGTCTTTTTTTAGACCACTATAAATATTCAGAGGCTCGAGTACAGAAGGATGGACATTACATCACCAGCCGTGGGCCAGGAACCAGTTTCGAATTTGCTCTGACGATCGTAGAGGAACTTATGGGGGCTGAGGTAGCAGCTCAAGTCAAGGCTCCGCTTATTATGAAAGACTGACTGTAGTCATGTTCACTGTTCTGATCCTGCAAGCAGCACTAGCCCTCTATAAGCCTGGTACGACTGAGACAACGAATCCAACGTAACCGGCACCAAGAATCAAAGTCACTAGAGACAAGTCATGCTTTCCCGGGAGACAAAAGTCTGTCTATGTTCTGACTGATTATTGTCTTCCTTTGTGTTCTTAGTTGCTCATAAAACATACTTTGTGTTGTGTAACACTGAAACACAATATGGATAATCAATGGACATGCTTTTCAAATCGATTAATTTGGTTTCATTGCACTCTTTAAATTGCTTTCTCATTATTTTTGATTGCTTATTGTGTCACCTGTCATTAAAACATGAGCGTGACAAATGTCTCCTTGTCTTACTATGAGGTATCCTGTCACATGACTATTATAATGATTGGTTTATGTTAAAACAACATGAGGAATGTGATAATTGAACTGTATGATCTGTTAAAACTTAAATTAAAAACAAAAGTGTTATTTATCCTATCCCACTGACTAAAACGGGGTTGTCAGAGTAATAGAGACGTGTACATTCCAGTAGTACTACAATCCACAGCCTCTAAAACGAAAACACAGTTGAATCCACACATGCGAAATGCCATCACCTTCATAAAGCTCAGATTTAGTACAGGATTGCTATATTAGATAACATTAGTTTTCACAAATGTACGTAAGGAACTGTAAAGTGAGTGCTTATTAATACTGGAGGTCACTGTGACTTGCCTTCACATGCCTGCAGTGGTTGTTGACACCTAAATATAGGCAGCATAATGTAATGTATTGTGAGCGCTACTTGCTTATAACGCGGGAAGCGGAATCCGAATAGATTGGCAGGTGCCCCGGCCAATGAGAATCCTCGACCCGGCTGCAGTTGTGTTCTAATTAACCAATGGCAGCTCGTCCGCAGCCAGCAAGGCGGGGCCTAGTTGCAGCGCGTGGTGGCTGTGTCAGAGCAACAAAATCCGGAGGGTCTTCACACAGTCAGTAAGGAAGAGAAGAATTTCGCCAAAGGTAAGACCATTTTGGTTCTCTCCGGTGGCTCTGAGTAGGTTATTCTGACTTTTATAAATCTCAGCATTCACCCGAAATGGCTGTAACAGCGGTCAGATATTGTCAAGCCTTCTATTTAATGTTGGCGGACCAGTTTGCCTATCGTTAATCACGGTAACTAGCTACCAACGATTAGGAAATTAACGTTACACTGTTGCCACGACAGCTACTGGGACCAGAGTGAAATATTAAAAAAGAGAGCTATGTGCATTTTTTTTATATATATAAGCTGTGATTAGCTCACTAAGTGTGCTGAGCCTCAGGTCCGTGGCGTAAATGGATTGACATCGGCGTCTCAAATTGGCCGGGCTGGCTGAGTAACGTTAGCCCGGGGGGGAAAACGTTCACTACACGCTCACGGTGCGTTCAGGCTCCGTGAAACTCGAACGAAGTGAAACCGGGGGTATCTTGACACTCAGCGATCGCTCTGCAGATGTGACCCGACATTGAGACGTCGGCTCCAGAAGCTCTCCATCCTCAGCAGCAGACGCCGCAGTCAGCCTGTGCTGCATGCCCTGACTGTAGCTAACACAGTGCGGCAGAGAGAGGCCAAGTCCTCCATCAGTCCGAGACATCACCGTGACAGCGAGGAATCTAACTGTATAATCACCTCAGTAGTAATAATCTTAAGAGTTAAACTCGCATTGATATCGTTGCTACAGCTGTCATTACTTGAATGACTTATCAACGTAAATGCGTGGACAGCTGTGTGTGTGTGTTAGTGATTTTAAGAGTGCCAGGTGCAGCATTTTGCAGTGTGAGCTATCTTCACTGACAGGACGCCTGTTAAGATAATGCAGTCATCCCCACTTGGGCCATTAAAACCGGAAGAATCAGTGGTGCTAGTCTTCACCTCTTTCACTTTACCTACACAGGAAATACAAGGCTAGTTCTTTTTCTGGTACACCGAGCGTGCCTCTGATGGGGGACCGCCTCTTCTAACACCTTCAGACAACAGTCATTTCTTAGCAAAGCATGCAGAAAGGCTGCGACAGCACTCACCGGGTCGGTCCAATTTGAGGAAACGATTCAGGTGGGGTTTCTCATCCACCGTTCTCCAACTAAACGGAAAGAAAGGCTGATGCTCTGTTGCCATTACGGTGGACAGAGATATCTTTCCTGTTAGAATCACATCATATCAAAATCCAAATCATCAAAAATCACGAGCGTCCACCTGTGTTGTGATGAATGCGTCTGGAAAGGTGCAGGCCAGTTGTTTGCCTTGTGATGGTCTTCCAGCATTTTAGACGGGGCTGTTTCTATTACGTTAACCCTGTTTTTCAAAATGAGATCCTTCCTGGATTCCTGGAAGACAAATGTCCCCACTTAAATAGTGCCTTGTTGACAGTTGTATAGTCTCATTACTGCTGTATTTTTTTTTCAGCTGGATATTTCTGGAACGTTAACATTTTGCACTGTTGCACATAACATGTTAGAATTATTCTGCTTGAGCAGCTGTACAGTAAAGAGCTCGAGGCCTGACTCCCTATTTCTGGATGGGGCAAGGANCGAGGCTGAAGTCGCTGTGACTGAGTCATTGGTTTAGCTAATGATGCAATTACAGTGCTGCACTTTGCATCTCCTGATTACATCCCCTACTTGCGCTGGCCTGCAGACAATGAAGGCTGAATTTGCTTGCCTGAGTTGTTTTTTTTGCAGATAAATTTCAGGACGTAATAGACAATTTTAAAGCAATTGCAGTTTAATCAGGCGTAAACATTTCGTTTTCCTGTCATCAGCAACCGATGGATAGATGAGGCTGTGGCACTTAACCTTATGTGCAGACTAAATTGTAGCTCTTGAAGGTTGTACATTTCAGAGCCACAGTAGGTCAGTGATTTCTTGATGTAACGATAATGTGTACATTTTATGTCAAATTCTGTTTTAGCTCTATCAGCAAATTAAATTAGTCACAACATATATGTGACACGATCTATACATACAAAACAAATAGTCTTGTCAATGATATTGCACTATTTTTGGTATATTTGGCCAAGGTGTTTGAAGAAACAGTATTTGTGATGTGTTTCTAGCAACCTCTTTACCCCAGTTATTTACTCTGGGGAATTTAATTTGCCAGCGACATGGTTTAGAAACCTTACTCTGCTGCCATCTACAATAAAAATTTTGCACTTAATTTGTGTTTATTTATTTTAGAAGACAACATAAAAAGGTAATAGCACAGATATTCGAGACGTTTTATCTAGAACAGGTCTAGAAGGTTTTGGGGCTGTGTGGGGAGCCTTGACCTATTGACTATCCTTTAGGTAGTCACTGTGACCTCAGGTTTGTCTCATTCTTGTGAACTTAAAATATTGGGACTGCCTGGAGGGAATGTCATTGCATTGGACACAGATGTCCACCCAGACTCGAGGACGAACTGTTTCGGTGATCAAAGGTCAAGGTCACTGGAACTTCAGGAAAAAAATTCTCAAAACATCTAATATGAATTAAGGCTAGGTTTGAAAAAAATATATCTTCATGTGAAAGATCCGGTATCGATTCATAAAATCTTTGGATGGATTTAAATAACAAAAAAATAAAAAATAAAAAATAAAAGAAATAAGCCATTATGTGAATCCTCTTGTCAGAAATCTCACTGTGGTCCCGAAGGACAGTTTTTTTCATGACTAGTCTCGACAAAACACCACAAAGGCTTCTACTGAGAGCATTGTCAAGCCCAAAAAGCTGATCTGTGGCAGCATTTTGGATTTTAAATTTTGATGACCAAGAAGAATTTTGTGAAAATGTCTTGCATAAGCAAGCAAAACTGTTTGGAAACTGAATTCTCCAAATTAATTGATAATGATATAAATCCAAATCAAAGTGGGACTTTCTATTTGTCCTTAGGTCAGGTACAATCAGGAGGAAGGACTGTGTATGACATCCTTTTAAAAAGAGGATCCTGGACTAAAACAGGAAGATAATTTGCTCACTCAGCTTAATTGATGCGTAGAATAATGGCTTTGGTTTGCCTGCTGTATATGAGCAAACACGCCCATTGGTGTTGGTGCTACTGGTGTACTGGTGAATAACTGATATAATCATGTCATTCACGGTATTCTCAAGAAAACTGATCCACTAGTTATCCACGTTTTTGTATTTTTTTATATAAATATGATAAATAGCAATATCTGTGACTGTGTAGACATAGACACAAGACATAAAACATAAGACGTTTATTTAATCCCACGTGTGGGAAATTTCCTGGTTCCAGTGGCACAGAATTTGGCAGAGGCCATGACACACCAAGCTGAGGGTTGGCCCTTTTCCACTGTTGAGCCGCTAGTTGTTCAGGTGTGTCCTGCACTGTTGGCACTAATCAAACATTTGTTAACTTTTTCCAAACAATTCACCATGATTAAATGGTGGCAGAAAGAGTCGATGACAAAGATCACTCTGAATGTCTATTCAACGTACAGAACCGGTGCATGAGAAGAAAAATGGTAGCGATGAGAGTCAATAAAACAACAAAAGACAAATGCTGGAAGTAGGAATGTCCGATCGGCATCCTGGCCAGTCCAGGCATTTTTAAAATGATCAGATTGGTATCGGGCTTCAACCAAGCCTGATCTTTTATAGCTGTTATTTTAGGTGCGGCATAAACCAAAACCACATCACTTGGCGTCAAAATGTCCTCTTCCTCTTCTGTTTTAATGGCAGTTGGCTAGCGACAAAGCTGCCAATAAGTTTATTAAGAAGAAGACGACGACTTCCTCTGTTTTAGTGGTGAGTCATATTCAGCACTACCAAGAAAAGAAAACTGATACTCTGAGTAGACTTGGGCAAAGACTGCACAAAAAAAAAAAAAAAAACACAACTGAAACAAGCACTATGTTTAATGCTACGTTTAAAATAACTTTTCCTCAAGATAAGATCAGGGTGAAAAATATTACAGAGATGGTTGCAGAGTTTATGGCATTGGATGACCAGCCCATTGCTGTAGTAGAGAACACAGGTTTCCGGTACGAGCTAACCCACTATGCTGCACTATCTACAGTCACAAGGTGCACACATGACCTAGGAGAATACAAGTATACAATATTACAAAAAGATTAATATATTAAAAGATTGGTATTGGATTGAGGGGCAGTAAACTTGATCGGGCCATCCCTAGGAGAGATATTTCCTTTTATTCAGGCACATAGGATGCATGTGCCAGGTGGCCTTTGACTTTACTGTTTGCAGGTTGTTCACGTGCAACGCTTTAACCCAGGCGTGGGTGACATGAGGTGATGTCACATTCAGCTTTCTTTGCTGGTACTTCTTTGTTGCTGGTTTGATGTGTCCTTATTTTAAGACATCTGTCGATACCGCATTGTTAAACTCATCTGCTGACCTTCTATGTAGACCAAAAGCTCTGAAAATGATTTATTACTTTGGCAGAGAGAGCTCAATACACGCAAATAGACAAAATGCAAGCAAATTAAGAAAACGTATGCATCAGTCCTCACACTAGCTAATCCGTTTCACCGAGATGAAGCCACACAGACAACTTCTTTGATACAGTGTTGGCCAGTTTGGAGCCAACACCATCAAATCCACCAGTTTCATTTAGGTAGGGTGAGTTCAAAGTTGTGAAAATGGGGGGTGTTTTCATCTGCAGGTGCAAAAAAAAAAAAAGAACGGCACTTTGTTGTGTGTTTAAGTTTGATAATCGAGTAGCAGTTACAGACAACCATTTTCATCTAAACTAATCTAAACTATTTTTCAGTGCGGCCATTTGGAACATCTATGAACATATTTAGGAACTGGTTGCAAGAGACCATAAACTGGCCCTAATTCCTCTAATGCCTGTCACTTGCTCTGTTCTCTGTGTGGTAATCCCAGTGAGACTAGGCAGAGACTGTAGTACTAAAAGACTAATGGCCGTCTCCTCAGCGATACCCAAAGGACCCCAGAATCAACTCAATATGGAAAGAATAACCAACCTCATGTAAACTGTCGTGTTAAGTGCTGTACGTAGAGTCCTATTTTTTTTTTTTTCATTATTTCTGACCTTTCTATCTGTGAGTATAAAGCATTTGCTCTTTCTAGTTACATGCATGAAGTGAAAAGCATACCTATAGGCCACGTTGAACACGCAAAACCTCAAATGACTGCCTCAAACGGCTTCTAAGTAGTCACCTTAATTAATGTAATCACACATAAATGTCAGTTATTAGTTTTCTTTTTGTGATAGCTAGGGTTGGGTATCGTTTGAATTTGAACGATTCCGATTC
>JASGAT010372473.1:0-16912 GCA_030220025.1 Chelon auratus | reverse complement strand
TGTTGCAGCTGTGTCATAAGGTGGCAGAGAGAGAGACTGGTGGTAGTCTGCACTGAGACTCTATAACACACAGAGGACTTGGAGTGATTCTCACCACCAACACATTTAACACACAGTGTCTTATCTTTAAATTAAAAGCTTTAGTAATTCATAATATTATAGGTGCTTCACTCCCATGGCAGTCTGGAGGCTGAATTATTCCTGAAAAGCTGCTTATCCTTCTCCTCCTCAGGTTGATCGTTATCGTTTGAAGAACGGTCGTCATGTCATCATCCTGGCTGAGGGCAGACTGGTCAACTTGGGCTGTGCCATGGGACACCCATCGTTTGTCATGAGCAACTCCTTCACCAATCAGGTACTGTGTCTATGTCAGCTAGACAATAAAAAATACTATTATAATACATGCAGCAGTAATGGTTAATTAAAATGAAGTTCATATTGATTTCTGTTTGCTCCTTGGCAATGGGAATGGTATGTAATCAGTTTCCTTTGTCTTTCTGTATTGTGTTCCTTCCTGTAGGTGTTGGCTCAGATTGAGTTGTGGACAAACACCGCCAAGTACCCTGTGGGAGTCTACTTCTTGCCCAAGAAGGTCAGAAGCAACACTGTGATAATGCCCTGTGTCTTCTACAGTATTACATTTTTATTTAAATGAGTCACACTTTTTAAATGAATGAAAAGTCCTTCTGTAGGGCATCCAGAGTCAAAACTGCGAATGTAATCTGAGGTTTAGGATGTTGCATAGCAGCAGGGCCAGCCTTAATTCATCTGTTTAGTGTGTTCATTTAAATCCTGATTTTTGTTAGACACATCCAGTGACTACAAGGAGGCCAGGCTCATATTTTTTTTAATTGAGAAAACAACTTGATGTTTGTGAGATGGCTGAAAATCGTTTTCTTTAATCTAACAATAATTTTGCTCTCCCGCATTTCTCTCTTTGTCTCAATAGTTGGATGAGCAGGTTGCAGCCGCTCACCTGGATAAACTGGGTGTGAAACTCACCAAGCTAACAGACAAGCAGTCCAAGTACCTGGGCCTGCCCGCCGAGGGGCCATTCAAACCGGACCACTATCGCTACTGAGAAAGAAGAAGGAGCAGTATCGCGAGGAGGAGGTGGTGGTGTGGCTAGGACGGTTGGTGTTGGTGTTATGCTGTAGCAGGGGTTGGAGGCAGCACATGTAGAGTCTGACCAGGTTGCAGATTTGTTTTTCCCTTTTTAAAAAGCTTCTTATTTCAAATCCTAAAAACATTTATTTTTCACAAATTGCATCCGTGTCAAAGTGATTAGGCACAACTGGAGTTTGGAGCTCAGACATAATCTGCCAACCAGCTACTTTTGAATGACTAGCTAATGCTTGAAGAAAAACTTTGCAGGCAAAATTGAAATACTGCATCTACCCAAAGCTTCCATCAGTAACTCTGTAGGAGTTTGTGGACATTTAGGGCGGTGGATTTCAACTGAAAATGTATTTATGCATCTTCACCGTCTTCTTTTGCTCTGACACACCGACATCCCCGGCCGTCTCTCCTCCTTCTCATTGCGACTCTTCTGAAACAAACATCGCGTCAAAGAGAATTCCTCTTGTTGTTTATGTCATTCCCTCTCCATTTTATGGAATTAAACAAATCCTGATACTTTTCTATCTGAACTTATCTCTCTGTCTAGCAGCAACTCGAGGTGAAAGGTACAGTTATTTTTCTTCTGTAACCTGATGAATCGTGACAAACATGTGTGAACAGCGGCCTTATTCCGGTGTTCTCACACTGACACTGCCCTGTGCTGGCACTTAATAATACTACTGCACTGTGTGACTAGACTGGAGATGCTCACAAAGAGCTATTGGATGGTGGTGGAGAGTCGAGAGACACCGTTGCCAAAGTAATCACCAATGCGCATCATGTTTTTACATGATTTAGAAAAGTCTTATTTCTTTTTGTCGCCTCGTTTTCTTCATTTTCATTGTAATTATTTAATTTCTCTTGATGGGCCAAAACATGTGCAACAGCCCCCCACCCCCAATTCTTTGACTTCATGATTCATGACTCACTGTAGCCAATCAGGTTATTCTGATTGTGGGTGTTAACTGATTAAAGTGGTTGTTTTGTTATCAACGGTTATAGCCTGAAGCACAACTGCTTGTGAATGATGGGTTGATGTTCAAACTGTCAAATGTGACAATAAAAAAAATTGAAAACATGTTGCCTTGTCCTGTTCAGATGGTCGTGTTACAAGAGGTTTATGATGAACCATACTGAGATTCTTACTTTTTTAACCGTCTGCAATGTTTGAATATAGATCTGTGCATATGAAACATATTTCAGAAACTAGGTAAGCTTGTACTTGACACAACTTCCACAATTGAGAAAAATACATATTGTATATATTTGCGATTGCTGATCCTTCAGTGATTTTAATCATGCACTGTTTTCAGATTTCCCTGCAACATGTTGAAAAATGAACTGGACTAAGTAAAAATCATCAACATCCTTATATCCGTTTTTTACAATCAATTGCAGAAGACTTTAAGAAAGTCATCTGCATATTCAGCTACAAATACATGAATAGCGATTGCCCCACCCACCCAAAAAAGCCTTAAAGGACCAGTCTGTAGGATTTTGGTCCATCTGGTGTGATTCCACAAAGCAACCAAATGTATAAGTGTTTAGAAGAATATATGATGGTAAGTTAATAATGTAAGAGTCCCTCTCCAGAGTCAGATTTTGGTTTGTCTGCTCTGGGCTACTACTATTTTTACTACTAGTTCTACATTTTTCCACAGTCGATGGGTATGGTATCTGCTAACCCAACCTGATATTTAAATAAAATAGAGAAATGAGCGGGACACAGTATAGGATGTGTTGCTCGTGTCTCACTTAAACGGTGAGCTTGAACATAAATATACAAAGAAGTTGTTGCAGCAAACTAGACTGTTCAGGTTTTGTGACAAATAGTTGGAGAGCTGGTTTCCTTGCACCCTGACGGACCTGGCATATTGTGGTTCCAATGACCCTGCAATGCACAAATATCAACTGTGACCCTGTGTAAAATAAAAATTGGAGGAAAAATGAGGACTTGGGTCAACAAAATCCTGTGGGTCAAATGCTGTTCATCCACCACAGAAGGAGTTTCATGTTTAGATTCTCTGCTCCCTGAAGTAATATTTCAACCTCACCGGCCAAACAGGCCGAGGATCCACACTGGCTGAAGCCTCTGATCATATCATCTACTGTACAGGACCTCGGGGCGTCAATCAGAGCCTCTATTCTGTTATAAAAATTGAGTTAGCTGACAAAACACAAAACAGATGAGGGAGCAGCAGATCTGAGGCGGATGGAAGCGCTTCAAATCCTGTTCAGCATCACTTGGCTGATTGGATTAAAGCTCAGAGGTTGGATGGAAGGACCTTTTAAAAACAGGATTCATTTTAATAACAATATGGCAAACAACAGTGAAGGCAGCTCAACCCATGTGTGTCTATCTTCCAGTAAAATACAACACTGAAACCTCCTGTTGTCTTTGGGAAGGAAGAAACAAATTATAACTATTTGTAAAATGATGTGTGTTTCATCAAAATTTGTAGCACCTGTTTTCTTCCCGGGTAAAATTTGACCCGGTTATATTTAGTGGTGCAATGGGTCACACACCCATGTACACACAGTGGTGGAGAAACCAAAGCTTTCTGAACCACTGAATCAGTCATTTGATGCAATTAAATATGGTGACGGGCGGCACAGTGGTGGTTAGTGGTCAGCACTGATGCCTCACAGCAAGAAGGTTCCGGGTTGGAATCCATGGGCCGACGGTGGCATATCTGTGTGGAGTTTGCATGTTCTCCCTGTGTCTGGCCCTGCCGGCTTCCTCCCGCCACCCAAAGACATGCTCATTAGGTTAATAGGTGATTCTAAATTGGCCATAGATGTGAATGTGAGTGTGAATGGTTGTCTGTCTCTGTGTTAGCCCTGCGATGGACTGGAGACCTGTCCAGGGTGTAGCCCCGCCTCTCGCCCGATGATAGCTGGGATAGGCTCCAGCAGACCCCGCGACCCTTCACAGGAATAAGCGGTTACTGAAGATGAATGAATGAATGAATTGCATCAGTCAGTTGTGACCTGGGGGTATCCTGGCTAATGCTTGATATATGCCAATCAGTAGTTATCCCAAGTAACTAATAATTTCATGTAATTAGGTTTATTTTCACAAATACAGGTGAAAAAGAAGTTTAAAATTTGTGGTAATGACGATTGAAGTTGGCTAAAAATATGTAACACAGAATGTTGTGATCATTTTACACGTTATGCATTATAACCTGCATTATAACCAGTTAAAACAGACAACTGGAGAGTTAAATGCTTCATTTGGACATTTTCTTTTGTGTCATTGAAGTAAAATGTTCCATCTCTAAATTGTGTAGTGCATGACAAAAACTGTGTATTATTAGCTGGTGCATGTTATTAAAGCAATTCTCACTTTTCCACAGCTCTTAGTAAAAATTTGAAAGACTGAAGGATTGTGTGATTTGATGAAGATTACCAGCCGCTTCATCTTTTGATTTACATTCAGCACTTTTAAAGGAGCTGCTTTTCTGTAACTTACATTCAAAGGTATTAAGGTCAACTCACAAACTCACAAACCACAGGACCTGTTGATCAATGAGGGATCAAACCTGTGTGACATTTAGCATCTCCGAGGTCCTCTGGGTTCAGAACATGTTCAAGAAACACCACACCTGCGGTGATCTTTGTTTCAGTGCACCCACTTCACCAGCAGATGGCAGTGTATGATTCCTAATCTCTTGTGGACATCATGTTTCAAAGACCAATAACAATCATTCTTGATTTGTTGGAGGCAGTTCCTGTGTTTATTTTTTCATCTTAGATGGAGTTTCCACGGTCAACATATTTTGTCTCGGGGGAAATAATTCTGTGCAAATCTTTTTGTGAGGCACACACAAATGTTTATTGCTGATCAATTAGAAGTTCTTTGACGACGCTGACCTTTTAAGGGAACGGAGAGCCAGAGATGATGTTTTACTCGTTGACCTCTTTATCTCTTTAAAGTAGTGCATACGAAACTATATTTGTACAAATTTAGGTTGAGTCATCCAGATGTGAATCTGGAACAAAGTTACTCTCAAGAACAAAAGTCTAAGATGATGGTGTATGCAAAAAAAAATTCATAGTGCTGTTTGTGTGCTGTTGTCACAGATTATTTCCTCTTCGAATGCAAGAAAGTAATTTCAAGTCGGGGTGAACAATGAGGATTATTCAGAGTAAGAAAGACATTTTTCCAATAACAACATGTTGCCGTTAGGTTTAAATTTTTTTGTTAATCTATTCAGACCACTACAAATGAAATTATAACCATCTGCAATGTAAGAATATGGGAAAATCTGTGCATATTGCAAATTATTATAATTATGTACTGTTTTCAGTTAGTAAAATAAAGAGAATATAGGCCTAATTTTAACAGCCATCAGGCTTAAAAAAGTGCACAAAACAATAAATTAAAACACACACATTTTTAAGAAAGTCATCAACACACTCAGCTATATGTACATAAATTGCAATGGTTGATGATGCAGTTGACAGATTAAGTGCTTATTTTTCGTAAAATAAAACAAGTTTGGCTTTAAAGGGCCAATGCGTTGGATTAAGTGCCATCTAGTGGTGAGACTGAAGATAGCGTCCTTTGTGATTAGCCTGGAAGCCAGCCACAGCAAGTTGGAGTTTGTTTACAAGTGCATGGCTCTGATTGGTTGTAGGACTATCCGACAGAACTAGTTTGTTATATCAGCCCCACAAATTCTGGTAAGAACTGAGTCTGGCTACAGGCTCGCACAGGCAGCACTTTTGTGTTGTTACACAAGCAGACAGACTCAATGTTATTAGCAGTATGTATTAGAAAATATAATTATCATTATAAATTGTACCTCGTGGCCCTCATCCACGACTTGGTCACGACAAAAAAGAACCCATAACTAAGAAAGGAAGAAAATCAAACCACAGTGAACATGTCTGGAAACGAGCAGTGTGGTTGGCTACAAGGAAGAAAGAACCCCGCTCACAGAGGCTTTTAACTCAAACCTGAAAGCCTGACTTTATTTTACAAGCCCGTTTCATGTGTTATGACCCAACGCCAACGTCTCTGGTTCTGGGCAATCAGTAAAAAGTGTGGATGTGATCTCACTGTTAGGTCGTTCATCATCTTGACTTTATTGACGAAGCCACCTCCGATTTTGCACTTAACAATTCCTTTCAGACCAAATTAAACAACAACTGTAGAAAGCTCTGGAGCAAGATGATAGATTTTATGATGTGTTAGGACACCACGATGGAAAGCGATCAGAGACGACAACAGACAAACTACTAAAAGGTGAAGCTATGATCCAATGGAACATTCATGTTTGCTATGAGGCTGAAAATCCGTTTGTTTCTTGGCTCACACGTTTCATTCTCTTGTTTCTCTGCCTACTCAATCTTTCCTTTCACAAGTTTTAAGTGTTTATTATTCTCTGCCGTTCATTCGCTGTGGCACGATGCTGGAGGAAATACGCTTTTTGCCAAACTGACACACAAAATTAGTCACAGAAAAAAAAAAAAAGACAACTTGTTTAAGTTTCCTTTGCCAGACTGTGTAATGTGTTTGGCTTCATGCTGGTTTTAATAAAATTAACAGTTTTCCTCTCAATGCAACACTGCAACAAGCAAAAGACAGAGAAGAAGAAAACCGCAAGATCCAGAACAGTCAGGGGTGTTGTTTTATGTTCGCTGAAAATTAGGCCAGATTTAGTTCAGACTGTCCGGCAACAACAAACATTTGGTCCAGCTTCAGACTTGGGCGCACAAAAAGGAATCCTAATAAAACAGCACTTTGTGTATGGTGTGGTGAGCAGCTCGAGGAGGTGCTGGCAACCAATTAAATTTATGTCTTCAAAAGAAACCAGTAAAAGCCACGCACTGTTTACATTTCAACTCTGATGCCTGTAATGTGTGAGGATCATATCAATAGTTTTTGTAGAGGTGACACCCTCGTATTTAGTTTAAACCCTCCTGGAGGGAAACACGCCATTCTGGTTCCTGAGCGTTTTAACAATGATGGTCTCTTTAGAAAACGTGTATCACAGAGCTCCACCTGTAAAAAGATGTAAAAAGATAACTTAGACATTTGGACTGAATTAAAATGATCACTTTTTTCTCCCAGTTTAGGTTTTATGGATCATTCTTTCTACAGTTTTTCACTTTTCTGACAGCAGCTGTTTTTTGTTTTTTTTTGATGGATAAGTGCTGAAATGTGACCTACTTTGTTCAACACCAAACAGCAGACAAAGTTAGAGACTATCTGGGACTTGTCTCAGGAAGTTGGAATGGATGCTGGACTACCATTCATAAACTTCACATAAACAAGACTCCAAGGAAATGAGCATGCCGTTCTGTGTCTCCTGGATGTCTCAATATGCAATTGCAAAAACTTCAGCTTTGGTTGTAGAGACTGCAGCATTCATTCTGTCATCAAGCATTAGTTACTGCTTGTATCTACACAGGAATTTAGGTCGAGATATAAATATATAATTCATAGCTCGCTGCAAATTTCTAAATAATGATCAGAAACGTGAAGTTATGTATGTATCGTCATTTAGGGAATAGCAGAAAGTATGAAATGTATGTCTCAATGACCAGGCTACATGCCTATTTCGTGCTTTGCTAAGGATTGCACCTACAGGCTGAGAGAGAAATGGAAGAGAGGGGCTGGTTCCTGTTAACCAAGGACTTTGGGTAACTGTCTCTTAAAGTTTTTTTTACTGTCTCTGATGTATTGGTCCAGGTTAAGTTCGCTTTATCAGTGGTGACACTTGGCCTGGCAGGAATTTCCCGTTCACCCCACTCATCCTGAGATTTGTCTCTTAAAAGCAAAGTATTCCACATGCTGCCGTTTCATCTTCACCTCGGCGTCAGGTGAGGCTCCTCTACTGGATATCTGGATTTTTATCAGAAGTTGTGGTCCAGCAGTGGTGAGTCTCCCTCCGTTTCCTGTTTATTAAAGGTCCAGGAGGAATTATTTTGCCCTTAATCTCCTTGTCTTCATTACTTGCCTCATGCCCTTCAATGTCTATAAAAGCTGTACCAAACAGATCTCTGTTAACTTGATTCTTGCCACACTCATTTCTTGATTATTCACTCATACTGCCCTTTAATGCAGAAGACCATTTTGTCAAACCTTTTTCTTTTTTGAAAAACTGTTCATATTACATTTACAGTTGTGTAATAGTTAGCATTGACGCCACACAGCAAGAAGGATCTGGTGGAATAATGTTCTCCATATGTCCCAGGTACTCCAGGTTCCTGTCACGGTCCAAAGACTTGTTAATCGGTGATTTTAAATTGGCTTTGGGTCTTTATGTGTTAGCCCTGTGATAGGCTCTCACCCAGTGTCAGCTAGGATAGGCTCCAGCCCCCCGCAACCCTCCAGGGGACAAGCGGTTATGGAAAATGAATGCTCACATTACAGTTTGTCAGAGCTCATTTCACAGCCATGAAATCATAAATTATTAAGTTATACATGTTGGTGCCATTCTACTGTAATTGCAGACTGATTTGATATACTGCTGTAAATGTGAACACAGTTTAAGAGTCTGCTAAACTTTGTTGAGAGTGCAGAAATGAATGGAGGCCGGGGATGTCAAAAAGATTATTTAACATTTTAAAAACATGCACAGCACATAATTCCTCCTGTACCCTGTTTTTTGTTTGTCTGATTGTATATTCCTTATTTATTTATTGTTGTTTGAGACTTGTAAAGTAAGAATTTAATTATATGGTCTAAATTGCTGTTTTTTTCTGTGCATATGAAACGGCATGGTTTGTCCTTATAGAGGGACAACAAAGACACATTCATGCTCATGTCCAGTTTAGTCTGAAACTCAACCAGGGAACACCCAGGGTACAGTAAGTACAGGCAGAGCATGAAAACTCCACATGGAAAGGTCTTGAGGAACCTACTGGTTTAAACCTACAATGCATCCAGTTGTGAGGGAAACCACTGCACTGCCTCACACTGAAGACTTCACCTCAAAAATCATCTTGTCAATGTATTTAAGAGCTGGAAAGGCACACAGACATGAATTAAAAAATTACCTGCACTACGTTCACATCACACCCGTAGTGACATTTAATATAATGTAGCTTCCCTCATCTCGTGAAATTTAGAAATAAATGTAGAAAATGTATAAACTGAGAGGCCAAAGACTTTACACTAAACAGAGCTTTTCACATGTTCACATACACTGATCCGCCACAACATTAAAAAAAAGTAAATAACATTGACCATTTTGTGACAATTCAGTGTTCTGCTGGGAAACGTTTGGACCTTGCATTCATGTGGATGTTACTTAGACATGTACCACCCACCCAGACCAGACCAGACACCCCCACCCCATAGCAATGACACTCCTTGATGGCAGCAGCCATCCCCAGCAGGATGCAGCCTGACACAGGCACACACACAAAAATGATTCAGGAACAACTAAAAAAAACATGAAGAACAGCACAAGGTGTTGACCTGGCCTCCAAATTCGCTAGATCCCAAACTGATCAAGTATCTGTGTGATGATCCACAGAGGCCGCTCCCCTCAACCCATTGGACCCATATTTCTGGCACATTTCATGTGTCATGGCAACGCATTTTAAGTACGTCATTTCATGGCGTTAAATGACATGAAAACTGTTTAGAGCAGTGCAAGGCGATCCTTTGAGATGACGCAATGTGAAAACCCAGAACAGAGCGTGACTTGTTGTGTTACTCTTCTGTTGTTAAATGATTCCAGGCTGTTTTTGACCCGATAAACAACAAACCTCAGTCACCTTGTATACTACTGTATGCAGACACCGTTTCACAAAAAAATGTTGGGATGCTTTAAATGTTTGCCTATTATGCCACATGTGAATTGTGAGATTAGAGAATTTAAAACTTAAATTCTGTTATTTAAATGAAACTGAACGAGAGTCACTGTGCAAGTTGGCATTTGAATTTGTGAATTTGGGTTTTCTTCTTACTTGGAGAAGCAAATAAATATGTGGCTTTTAAGATATACTATAAAACTAAATGTTTCTGGTTTCTGGTAAACTGCCAAACTGCCAAAAGGCTTAAATGTCTCAGGGTTTACAACTCGTGCATGGAAATTTAGATGAAAATCAGGTATCAATTAGCTGTAAATGGGTCTTTTATGTATTGAGCTCTGGGTTAAACATGAGGCATGCTGGGTAACAGTCTCCAGAGATGAAACAAAAATGCTAATAACTCTTTTGTTCAAACGTTGTCTTAAAGAGAATCTCCTGATGATAAAAAATCATGACAGATACAGCCTTCTATGTGAGCTACTTTGGACAAAAGCCCTTTAGTTCCCGGATTTAGCTCACTAGCAGGAGACCCAGAGGCTCTGAGTATTACATTTATGGCTGCTGTTTCTTCCTCTCCACAGAGTTTAAAGTTGAGTTAATAACCTGCAAAGTGAAGCGTTTATTTTGAATGTCAGTAACCTGATCGATCCAGGAGACAGCAAAGTGTGTTAGACACTAAAGCACTGACAGCTACAAAATGATTTGGGGTTTTGCAATGGGAGTCTAAGAGAGCAAAACAAAACAATACTAAAAATAAAAATGTGCATTTACCTGCAAGTTGTTGTGTGGTGCAGTTGGAGCTCCCATGGACGTGATTGCAGCTATAAATCCTAAACGTTTGGATTTTACATGTGCAGCATTAATCCTTTATCATTCTATCCCTTCACGTAGATTTCAACTTAAGGTAGCTGTATTTAATGTGGAGGTAAACCTCACAACATCTGCAGGACAGGTGGTAGCAGGGCTATATGCTACAGTGAACCAGTGCTGGAAAGAAATCCATTCAGTACTAGGCTCCAGTCGTGATCCAGGTGTTATCACTTAGTCTAACTAGACCTCTTCTGCGGTCAGTGTTGGCAGAACACTTAGGGCTTGTGAAATACTTGGTTTGTTGTTTTCTTCCTGTATTGAAACTGGTATATGTTGCAGATACACATGTATTACTATTGTATACACTGCTGCTGGCCTGTAATTAAGATTGCAGTGTTGAACACACACTGAACACTTTCAGTGAACATAAGTAGCTCTTGCTGATCTCAAGAGGGAATTTTAAACTAAAGAGAAAATAAATCACTTGATTTGTCTTACAAAATACAGTGTAGATGTGATTTAAATCTGTCAGCAATCTGTCCGAAAGGCAGCAATACATGCAGTTGCAGCCTCGAGTAGTCTCTTCTTATTTGTAGAGCAACCATGCACTTGTTCCTTTAAATTTACACAATGCCCAAATTTTGTGATAACCCAACAAAGCAGATCAGCTAATCTGTCAAAAATACCGCAACTGCTTGCAGTGCATAGAAAGTTCATATCTTTTACACATGGTGAAACTTACTCCAGACCCTCTGAATGGCCAAACATACCAACTAATTATTAAAGCTCCCAAGAACTGAGGTAAAAAAAAAATATCCTGAAAAGGCAAAATCTCTGGAATTTGAAATGTTCTGCGAACTGCACATCTAGTGGTCTGTGGATGTCGACATTTGGCCATTTTCCCTTATTTTGACAACGTGGAAGTACATTAAATGAGGCTCTAAACAGACCAGGCGCCCGGACCTATTAGGAAGCAGGATTCATCAGAGAACTCCAAAAGTCATACAGTTGACTCCCACTCCTTTACTCTGCTAATCCCAGTGTTATTACAGCATATTTCAAAGGCTTTAACAAGACAACACTGCAACACATAACCCAAGTATGGCCTAGACTTCAGCGGCTGTGCAGTCAAACAACTTGCGTTTTAATACACTATATGAAGTCCTTTGAAGCAGCTCAGTGCTTTGATGACCTCTTCAACAGCACAATTCATAATCACAAAGAAGTGAAATGATCAGTAGATGCGAGACACAAGATCTTAAACATAACGTCAGAAATTCTTGAGGATATGTTTCAATAATATTCATCGGATTGATATAATGCTCTAATATTTGTTCGCCAAAGAAACAAAATCTGTCAACAATCCGTCCTAAAGGCGGCAACTACAGAACAGAGATGCAGCCTTGAGTAGCCTTGAATATTCTGCTGTTGATCTAAGACAGCCAATACACTGAAAGAAGCTACTTGGATGAGTGGCATAACGTTGCGACAAGTCCAGTTGCCCATTTTTTTTGGATACTAATAAAAAAACATGAGTCTTTTGTACCTGTTACAGCCCAAATATGTAAAAAGATGAATTACAGATGAATAAACTTCAATGGATAACTCTCTATTGTTTTGGGCGGTAGGACATGGTTAACATGAGCTGACCCCATCTCTGTGGGTCAAATCCTTAACTGGGTTCAGCTCCTGTGCTCTGATAAAGCTAGATAATGGAAAAGCTTGAGAATCTATTACGTGCGATAAATGCTGCTCTCTGGACTTCAGCGAGCGCTTCAGGTCTGGACAATGTTCAGCGACAGCTCATTATTCTCTCCTCTGCGGTTGGCGTCCGACCAGAGCTACATGTGCAGCCAAACTGGCACTCGTCCTCAGGCCTTGGGCGTCCTAGGTCACTAGGCCTGTCAGCGAGTAAAACCCGATGTCTTAAATCTGGTCATCAGCACATGAGTGTAATTATGATAAGGGTAGAATGCCATGTTCTTTATGTTTTATTGTCACTTACTCACATTACCCGCATTCTTTTATCACAGTGGTCCAAGAAATTCTCAACCTGAAACGAGAAAATAAGAGTCAGTGCTTGAACTGACAGATATGTAACGGTTACATTAAGGCAGTCATGGAATTTATCGGTTGAAATGAGGTCTAGTGTAGGTTAAGATATCCATGAAACAACACTAATTTTAAAGCCTGTAGACTGTAATGTGACGTGACGCCTGCCCTTTCACATTCAACCTCGTCTTCCATGAATCAGATTCATGTGGAACTGTTTTGCTTTATTTTTCCCTATGGTTCTGGTTTTCAGATGTGATGGTATGCTGCTTTGTTTTGTTGGGGGGAAAATAACTAATTAAAAAGAAGACTTATACATATAAGATTATATACATATGTATTTATTTATTCCACGAGCAGAGCCATATTTTGGATTCTTTCTTGTGGCTCTGACAGCTCAACAGACAGAGACAAAGCAACTTCAACCCTTCAGAGAGAGTAAAACCCACAGAACTACAGAAATGCTGTAAAGTTAACTGAAATACTTGCTCACTTGCAACAACAAATATGTCAGCTGTGTCCATCGCATTCACGTCTTAGAGTCGTCTGGACATTCTTGCTTTAAAAGTCACTGTTATCTGTATGACCTGCAGCAGTTTTACAGTGTTTTTTCATATCTGGTTGCCTTCCTTTCTTTTTACTTACTTGGCTTTTCTTAATGGTCTGAAACCCTTCGTTGTCACGTCGTCGTTGTTTGATTATTTCTTCCCCACAGAAAGACAAACCACCATTCACACTCAAATGCAAACCTATGGCAAATTTAGAAGGATCAGTTTACCTAACATGCATGTCTTTGGATTGTGGGTGGAACACCCTAATAAAAACCACAAAGTCGCAGGGAGAACATGCAATCTCCAGACAGAAAGGCCCCAGCCGGTCGGGGGGTTAGAACTTCTTGCTGTGAGGCGTCTGTGCCGCGCCGCTCACTCGACTGAAGCAGTACATGTACAAGTGCATGCTAACAACTGACAACTGTGTAACCTTCCATCCACTTGGAATTACACTGGTCCTGCAACCAAGAGTGGTGCAGCAGTCGTTAGACACATTTTTCTACAATGAAAAACAACTCCTGCTGAGTACATTTAAACTTACAGATGTCTTTCTGTGAAGACCAATCCAGCAAGTGCTGTTAAGGAGCAGCAGATCTACACCAAATCAGTTTTGTCCAGCAAAAACATTAATCTACGTTTCGAGAACAACAAGAATCAAAATCTTGCAATGAGTTCTTACTAGGAGTGAAAAACCAACTGGCAACAAGTCATTTTCAGTGAAGTGATATGGCTACAAATGGGTGCCCCTTGACGACATGTGAGGGGCCACAAATCAAGATCAGTCTGGCCTCAATTTTTTGCAGAACTCTGGTGGTATGATTAAATGTCAACCAACGCCTATAACTTTGTGGCTTGTGCTGTGAACGTCACAGACATTTGCAAATGTTTGTCTCTTTGCCGTGGATTGCGCTCTCAGATCCACCATCTGTCCAGCAGCTCGTGAGAGAAAAACAAACGTCTTCAAATTGTTCAGATATTCACAGGACAATCATAATCCAGAAGTAATGATACATATAAATTGTCCTAATTGTGGGTTTAAACCTGAAAACCAAGTAAAGACATGATTTGTTGTTATAAGAGTCTGCTGCTTCTACTCTGACAAAGAACAGAGCACCATAACTTTCAGCCACATCATCTGATCTGGTCGAAAATGCGCACACAGAGTTACATGTGAGATTTTTTTGAGCGTGTTCAGGACACACTCACACATACACACTACTCTGTGGCAGTGTCAGGAAAACACAGTCTCCGTTCTAAGGACATAATGCAATCTGTGGTTCCCAGGGTACAAACTGAATTGGGAAGACAGCTTTTAGGTTTTCTCCTCCTGCTGCATGGAGCAACCTACAATCTAACCCTTAGTGTCCCTGCATAAATGTTTAAAAAAGATGGTGAAATCTGTTGAGTTCAGTTTGTCTGTGTGCAAATGTTTTAATTGAACCTTTCTTCGTTACGCAACTCTGCAATTGTGTGTTATTTCGTGTTGAAACTGTGGTGCTGACACTCTTGGCCAGGTGTCTCCCCGGTAAAAGAGAATTTTGGATCTGAATGGGACAAACCTGGTTAAATACATAGATCAGGCATAACATTATGACCACCTTCCTAATATTGTGCCTCCAAAACAGTTGGGACACATTAGAGAATGGACATGGGCCTTCTGAGGGTGTCCTGTGGTGTCTGGCAACAGAATGATGTTAGTGGGGGGCTTAGGGTCTGATGGGTTAGGGGAGGGTCCTCTGTGGATCATCCCACAGATACTCGATCATTTTGGGCTCTTAGAGAATTTGGAGGCCAGGTCAACACCTTGTGCTGTTTTTCATGTTTTTTTGAGTTGTTTCTAAACTGTTTTTTTTTTTTCATGTGTGTGTGTGTGTCTGTGTCAGGCTGCATCCTGCTGGGGATGGCTGTTGCCATCAAGGAGTGGGGTGGGGTGGGGGTGCCTGGTCTGGTCTAGGTGGGTGGTACATGTCTGAGTAACATCCACATGAATGCCAGGTCCAAAGGTTTCCCAGCAGAACATTGTATTGTCACAAAAAGGTTAAAGTTATTTACTTCTCCTGATTGTGGTTTTAAAGTTGTGGCAGATCGTTGTAAAGGATAAATAAAATAAATAAATAAAGGACCTTTGGGTGTAAAGATGCTAGTGCGTGTGAACATTAGTTGGAACTACTGTCTCCTGGGCTGCACAGATACGCAGTCTCTCATCACTCTGCTGGCTCCTCCGCATGTTGCTCACAGCATTCTTCTCTGTATGTTTACTTGTGTCCTCGAACAACCATAATTCAAAAGTTGCTCCCAGTGTTCCCATGCTCAGCTGCAGAGCCAGGACAGTAAGAGACAATTTCAAGGACTTTCAAAGCTACTCTGATGAAGTCTCAATGGAGAGTTAGTATTTAACACAAGCGCATTTACAAATGTAATGAGGTATAAAACAAATGGAAGTAAAGCTGTTATATGGTCATTCGTGAGATATTGTCTGTATTCATATAAGATGTTTTTCTCTCATCAACCCCCCATTTATTTCACTTGTAGCCTGGACTGAACCTTCAGGGGTAAAATAGTGCTGAAACCAAAGAAAAGCTGTTTTGTCTGCACATCATTTCTCATTTTAAAGGTCCACACTTTGACAAAGTTAAAGCTGAAATGATGCTCAGGGCGATGGATTGTCCAAACGTCCCAAGTTTCTGCAGTTTCTGCTGAAGAAATGGCTAAAGCCCAACCGATTCCTGGAGGGATCTGTATCGATACAGCATATGCGGTTTTCTAGCAAATGGGGTGAAATGTGGATACACATTACCTTGAATGCCTTCAGTAGGAGGGACTATCCGTTCCTCTTAAACTTCGAAAAAAGTCAGAACTGTGAGCAGCATTGGAGCCAAAGAGCGTCCCATGAAAACGCTGCTGTGCACCATGTAGTGAAACACATTCATGTGTCAGCTCTCTTGTGTCTTATTTCCACCACATTATGCGGCTCAGTGGTCTGTTGTGTGTCATCATTCTTTGCATTCCTACTGCGCCCTCACAAATGAGAACAACACCAGTTATTCCCAGTATTACTGCCATGCTTGGTCCTTTAATGTAACCACATCTCAACAGTTGTCACATGCATCATGTCTTATTACTCTTTCCTTGGTCTGTCTGTGAAGTGATGCCACCAGGGCTGCTGTGGCTCAGTAGGTAGAGCGGGTTGTCCACGAACCAGAGGGTTAGCGGTTCGATATGCTGCGATATGCTCCACATGCTGAAGTGTCTTTGAGCAAGACCCTTTGCTCCCAGTGTGTAGCACTGGTGTGTGCTTGTGTGAGTGAGTGGGTAGATGTGTCTGTGAGTGTAAAGCACTTTGAGTACCAATAGGTAGAAAAGTGCTCCATAAAAAAAAGCAAGGCCATAAAGAGAAAGTTTTTTACTATTACAGAATTTACACAGAGAAGGCTCCAGAGAAACACTGCATTTTTTTTTTTTTTTTAACTTGACTACACTATCCCATCTTCCAACACTGTACTACATGTTGTGGAGTACTATTAAATGCTATTGATGGTGCTGAGTTGCTGCCTGTTTTTATACAGGCTATACATACCTGCAACACACAGTATGTAGCGCATGAG
>JASGAT010372471.1:0-13151 GCA_030220025.1 Chelon auratus | reverse complement strand
CGCATGGTCACATTCAGAACCTACATCAAAGCTGTACAAATCATCAAGAAAGCTTATTTTTAATAAACCACAATATCAAACTGCATTTTGTTTTGTGTTGTACTCAACTTTTTCATTCATTCCTAATATTGTGGGGAGTTTCAATGGATTAAAAATGGTCTTAAAGTGCATTCAGTTGGCAAACAAAAGCAAAAGCCGGAGCAACCGAATGTTGCTGTAGTAAAAGCTTCTGGTCTGCATCAGACCATTTTTAGAGTTTTTTCTTTTTTTTTCTTTTGTTTTCCATCAACCTGGCCATTGTGCTAATAATTGGTATATTATTTGGCAAAATCCAGTATGAAATGATTTTCAGTGGGGTTTCGTCTCCCTTTGTGGGACTTTTTTCAGGTCCCTGCAGTGTGACTGTGACCCCAGACCCCTTTTCCCCACCCAGACACCTACAGTAAACAAAAGCAAAGGCAGTGAGAAAAGTGTTGGCTGTCAGCACTTGATCATCTTAATATCGGTGTACTTAACTCAAACAATTGCAGATTAGCTCCAAATAAAGAATAAGCCAAACAACCTAAAATTAATTAATTTAATTGTGTTAGTCATAAAGAATTTCAATATATACATTCATACATTATGATTATATATATACATGTACACAAACACACACACACACGCACACACACACACACACACACACACGCATCACACGAGATCACGCATAACATTATGACCACTGACAGGAGAAGTCAATAACATTGACCATCTTGTCACAATACAATGTTATGCTGGGAAACTTTTGGAACCTACCTAGATCAGACCAGGTACCCTCACGTTACATCCTGCAGCCATCCCTAGCAGGATGCAATCCGACACGGGCGCACACACACACAAAAATGGTATAAGATGTTGACCTGGCCTCCAAGATCCCGAACTGATCAAGTATCTGATCCACAGAGGCTCCTCCCCTCAACCATAGGACAACCCACAGAAGGCCCATGTCCGTTCTCTGATGAGTCACAACTAGGAGATATCTACACAATATTAAGCAGGTGGTCATAATGTTATGCCTGATAGGTGTATGTTTGTGTGTGTGTGTGTGTGTGTGTGTGTGTGTGTGTATATATATATATATATATATATATATACATATATATACACATATATGAACACTGTCATGGTTATAATGTACAACTATTAACAAGGATGTGTTCAAGACAAATTACACAAAATCATCAGAGCACGAGATTAAACCTCCAGGTTCAACCCTCTGTTTCAGGCACCTGATCAACTCTTCAGTGTTGCTTTTACCAATTGTCAGAAAGAATGTGGCCCACAGATCTAAGAGCAGTCTCAAGAGAATCATCAACAACAGAAAATAGGTGTCGAGTTCAATATCAGTGTTCTGACTGTAGCAATATGAACCAGAAGAATGTAATCAATTAATGCGGCCAAGGCGGCCGTAAAAGGTGGACTTTGTGCTCACACATTCACAGAGGAGTAACGACGTTTAAGGTGGAACTGGAAAAACTCAGCGTAGTAATTCAAACAAACTAGACTGAATTGGCTTTTTAGCTTTTAGATTTTATCATGAAACCATGTAATCCTCACAGAGTAAAAACCTAAAAAACACAGGCCTTGACTTTTCTCCATGACACCCATAAGACTCCATATAAACCTGACCATGTTCCCTTGTAGTTCTATTAGCTGCTGTTAGTTTATAAGGAGAGAACACTGAAGTATAATAGCTTGATTATGTAATACATCTTGCTTTCCTTCAGCGTCCCTATTTTGGATGCCCGTATTTGGCCAGTCAGAAGGATACTATTAGCACAATGAAGACCACCACTGGGGGCAGCTCAGTCCAAGACACGAAGGCTCAGTAAGGTAGAATGAGCTTCGGCTAACAGCTCCGACTGCTAGTGGAAAGAATGTGTGCCATGTTTAAAACAAGAGAACTGGTTAGTCAAGACCAACAAACATAAGCGTTCCGCTGAAAGAGGCCTCTTCCAGCCACGCGCACTTCATGAGACACCTGTGCTGTGAAAGTGCATTCAGTAGCAAGAGCAGGAGTGTTGCAACAAACCATTAGTGTAATAAAAGCGTCCTCATGACATGTTCATTTACATTCAGAGTCTTCATTTCACCATAATTAATGGAATTTCGTGTTACATTTGAATCTGTCACTGTATAAGAATGGAAAGTAAGCTTGTGTTTGAATTAAAGTGATTCAGAATCAGTTTAAAGGGAGGCTTTTTGAGGCTTTTTCCTCCTACGTGTCACATCCAAGTCTGTGTGTTAATAACGCGCGGCATCATCGTAAGAGGTCACGTCAAGGTCAAAGAAATCCTCCAGCTTCCACTGCAGGGTCTCAAACGTGGGCCGGTCCTGTTCGTTTTCCTTCCAGCAGTCCTGCATGATTTCATACAAAACTTTGGGGCAGCTAGCGGGGCACACCATCCTGTATCCCTTGGGAACCCTCTGGACCACCTGGTAGTTTGTCATTTCTAGAGCCACAGAAGGACAGGAGTATTTTAACAAACTGGAGTTCTCCACTCAGATGTAATTTTACATGGATGGTTTTGAGGTTTGTTGGTAGCAAGTCTCACCTGGGTAAGGCATCTGGCCAAACGTCATGATCTCATACAGCAAAACTCCAAACGACCAAACATCCGATTTGATGCTGAACTTGTTGTCGCTGATGGCCTCCGGGGCAGTCCACTTCACAGGGAACTTAGTTCCTTCTTTTGCTTCATACACATTGTCCTGCTCTTGCTAAAATGTAATGAGACACACAATAAAGACTGATTAAAAATCTACACAACTGCAACACAGGCAACATCTAGAGTATGTCTGCAGTATTTGACACATCAGTGAATGTTGTCAACATTAGACATCTGATAGATTATGTGGCTTGGTTGGAGAAGTATTTATCAGGCTCTAAGCTGTAGTTTCATCTTAAGGTGGCACTTAGTATTAGTCAGAAGAACTACTGTACAACTCTTGTTATATACGCTTTAAATGTCAAACCTACCATGAAGACCCTGGCGAGACCAAAGTCAGCCACCTTGCAGATGTTGTTTTCACCCACCAGGACGTTCCTCGCTGCCAGGTCTCTGTGGATGTAGTTCTGTAACTCCAAGTAAGCCATACCTGATGCCACCTGGGCAGCCATCTCAATTTGGTCAGAGATGCGCAACGTGGCGCCTTTATCCTCTGTAATCCGGGTAGAAAGGCACATAATCATTCAATGTCCAATGATATTTGAAGAATTCGTAATGGCAAAAGAGGGCTTTATTCAGTGTGAATGTTAACTATTAGTAAGTTACCATCTATATTTATTAGATTATAAGTACATTAACAAATGCTGTGAAAATATTGCTAAGATGAGTTCCACCATATTGAGAAAGTATTCGCTCATCTGCCTTTACACGCACATGAACCCAGTGACATCCCATTGCAAGTCTCCTAGGGTTTAATAGGACGTCGACCCACCCTTTACAGCTATAACAGCTTCAACTCGTCTGGGAAGGCTTTCCACAAGGTTTAGGAGTGTGTTCTTGGGAATTTTTGACCGTTCTTCCAGACACTGATGCCGGACAAGAAGGTCTGACTCGCATTCTTTGCTCTAATTCATCCCAAAGGTGTTCTATCAGGTTGAGGTCAGGCCAATCAAGGTCTTCCACACCAAACTCTCTCATCCATGTCTTTATGGACCTTGCTTTGTGCACTGGTGAGCAGTCATGTCGGAACAGGTAGGGGCCATCCGCCAACCTGTTCCCACAACGTTGGGAGCATAGAATTGTCCAAAATCTCTGCTGAAGCATTCAGAGTTCCTTTCACTGGAACTAAGGGGCCAAGCCCAGCTCCTGAAAAACAACCATAACAACACCATAACCTCGGATGCAGCTGCTCGGCCATGGAAACCCATTCCATGAAGCTCTCTATGAACTGTTCTTGAGCGCATGAATTTGGAGGTCTGTAGCCATTGAGAAAACTGCCGACCTCTGCGCACTATGAATCTCAACATCCGCTGACCCCGTTCCGTCATTTTTTGTGGCCTGCCACTTTGTGTCCGAGTTGCTGTCGTTCCCAATCGTTTCCACTTTGTTGTAATCCCACTGACAGTTGACTGTGGAATATTTAGTCTCGAGGAAATTCTGCACAAGTGTTGCACAGGTGGCATCCTATCACAGTACCACGCTGGAATTCGCTGAGCTCCTGAGAGCGACCCATTCTTTCACAAATGTTTGTCTGCATGTCTAGATGCTTGATTTTAAGGCTGACAGACCGCCTTCTGACACTAGCCCACACCACACATGTACATATAAAATGTACAATGCGAAATATCTGTTAGTAGGGATGACACTTAGAATTAAGATCTAAGCCAGTTGACTTGCTTTGGTTTAACACAATGTGCCACGTCCTTGCATTTTCCACAGGGGTTGAGGCTGTTTTCAGAGAACATGTACTGCAGTAGTGATGGACTCTGACCCTGGTATAGAGCAGAATATTGATCATAATAGCATAGCAAAATTAAAGTGTGGCCATCTTACTCTGGAGGTACTCCAGCAGACTGCCGTTCTTCATCAGTTCTGTGATGATGTAGATGGGCTCCTCCAGGGTGCAAACGGCGTACAGCTGGATCAGCTTGGGATGCCGCAGCGTCTTCATAAGCTGAGCCTCTCTGAGGAAGTCCTCGGCGTCCATGGTACCTGGGAGAGATGTGCAGTATTCTTGAGATCAGTCATTTTTTCGGTGCGTTACACACTGACTCCTTGGATTTTCTCCTAGGCCAGCACTGCTAACTGTCCAGTTTGTTTCCCAGATATAGTCAACACTGAATTTTACTCTAAAACCACAGTTAACCATTTAGTTGACTTTTCCAGACAGGTTCAGTCAGTGTAATGTATTGTAAATGCATGAATCATCAGGTCTTCAGCTTCAACCTTAGTATTTTCTAATTGTGTTTTTTGGAACAGCAAATAAAAATGATTATTTTCGTGTACCAGGTTTTAGAGTCTTCACTGCAACTTTTGTGGTGTCGTTCCACAGGCCCTCAAAGACTTCGCCAAACTGCCCAGCTCCCAGCTTCTTCAGCAGCTTGATGGATTTGCGATCAATCTCCCACGCGTCCGCTGTGTCGTAGGACAGACCGTGAGTCTGCGGCGCCTCCATCTGCACGGGCAGGAAAAAGGGGAATCAAGCGGCCGTGGCGGAGTTTGAAAACGCAAACCGAACATGCTCAGCGCATATGCCGTCTTACCTTTTTGCATGGCTGGGACAGACGCACACAGAGGCCATCAGCCTGTTTGGAGTAATGTTCCACTAACTCCTTCAGTGTTGCAAAGGATTTGGATTTTGACACAAAGTAGTGGCCATTGTCCAGTTTTTTCAGTTTATAATGCTTCACCCTTCCACTGTCAAGCACTGAAAGATAAATCAACACAAAGTGATGTAGTCTACATGCAAGACCTGTATACATATGGGTTCTTGGGAAAAGCAACAAGCTGTAAATAAAAATTAATTATGTTCTTGTTAATTATCTACTCATCATTTTTCCACAGAGGCATTTGATTCAGTTTGAAAACTGGTTAGCAGAACTTTTATAGCCACTATCATAATGTCATAATCATGTTCATTCTAAGCTTTAATGCTGCATTCATTACGGATACGGATTTGGAAGCTGAAGTTAAATACTATCCAACATTAGCACTGATCTCACACAAAACTTATTTAACTTAGTCAATCAAATTTCATTTAGCATTTGGTAAATAGCCAAAACCAACCCGGGGACAGTGGGTCCAAAACTACTAGGTAATCGGCGGGTGGCTTTAATGAATGAACACGGAAAGAATTCAGCCACGCTGGAAAGATCAAGGCCAGTGTGAAAGGGCATGTTAGCACGCAGAGAGATAAAGTTATCAAACTGCTTTTATGGGAGCAGAGAGCTTGCTCTGTTTGTTTAAGGAGACGACCCTGGACCCATCAGTTATTAGGATCAACTAAGAAAATGTGTGAGCTGCTAAACAATGAACGCTGTGTTTGGAAATTACAAAGCAGAGACGTACAGGGACAGCAGCAGGTTAGCTTGCCGTCTCGTGAAAAATAACAGTGTGGAATCCTAAAAGTGTAACATCGCTCCAGTTGTCCTTGTTTACTTCTTTATACAGCTGATCTCATGATTTGATATTTATGTGTCATGATATGAAAAATAAAGTCGTAAAGTGAACCGACTGCTGGCACTAACCACACATAGCAGCAAAACCACCGTCCACCCCCTTAATCATGCATGACTTTAAGGCCTAATGTGACTTGCGTAAAAATATTTATGAGCGATGAAATTTTGGAGACCGGTCACAGAGAACCGTTAAACACATCATCTACAGAAGGTAAAATCTGCTTGACACATTTATTTTGCTTACCCGAGAGAGACAGCTCTCCTTTCTGACTTTCACAGTTTCTGATAAGAAAGGCACCGTGCGGGTTCCCTCCGACCGACAGCATCTTTTCTGCATCCAGCCTCTTGGTGTCAGGAAAATACCATCTGCAACAGAATGTAAGCAAATGTATGTTTGCGTCAGCCAATGTGTAGGGTTAAGGCTGGAAAATACATGCAAATTTTCACCTTATGAATAAATATCATGAATGTCTTTCTTATTAGACGTCATAACGGACTCGTATCACAATTTTAAATAAATAAATAGGTCATTTAAATCACGTGCGGTCGGACATGGATGAATTGCCACGCAGTTTTGCGCTCTGTCGCTGTTTTATGTGCACACAAGTTGTTTATAACATGTCTGAATATTTTTCCGATTTAGAGGTTGTGGATGAACCATAGCAGTAGCAAATTACAGTCGACCGTCAGGGGTGCGCGTTATCATCATCCTGGGTCTGTAGGTCAATCTGCAGACACCGGATGATGATAACAGGTAACTCCGGACTCAACGGGCAATAGCACTAGCGTACAATAACAAAATATTGGTGAAATGAACAAGTTTCGCGGCAGATAATGCGCTATTTAGAGGATGCGTTTCGGTGCCCCAATCACTCCCACTATATGGATATACACAGATCTAAATATCTCCCAAAGGACTACAAACTACACAAAAGTTATATGGGTGAGTAAACGATCGTATTTTATGCCAGAAATAAGGTCCAGGTTGTAAAAAAAAAAAAAACAGTAGTTCCCCTTTAAGGCATTTGTTGACAAGAACACAGCCAGTTTCACCCTTTAAGCACCAAGCAACGCATATATTACAATTGCCCAATATCCTAGACCACCTCATCAGACTGGTCATCTGCATGTACACATTCTTTCCCTGGTAATCAGTTCAAACCTATCAGAAGTGATCAAACACAAGAATTTAAATCTGATGTTCTGCCTTTGTCAGAACGGCGACAAAATGAAGGTAGAGCCTTAACCCCAATTAAAAACATGAGGAAGTCCAAGGTAGCAGCGTGTACTAGATGTGTACGATAAGCTACCAGCGCCGCAGCGTCATCATGCGATGATACAAATTCACCAGTCAATCCAGTTTGTTAAAGTTAAATCGTGACACAAATGATGCCTGGGCTGATTGAGAGGCTGAAACCTATTTTAATTCTAGTAAACAAAACAGGAAAAACCAGATTACAGCTGGGAAGAAGCGAGTTTCGCATGCCATAAGAAGTGTGTTGGAATTTTCTATGACATAACCTTTTTCTAAAATGAAGTTACACGTTACATCAAAGAAAATGTATTATTGTGTAGTTTACCCCAAATTACAGCATGTGAGGGCATTTTCTAGTTTCTGAATGTAGTTAAACAGTAAAATTGTCCATGTAATACCAGTAAAGTGTTTTTAATGCACAGTTTCCTTTTGTTGTTGTTCTTGAACTGTACACTCATGAGAATCATTAACCTACAAACACACATTTCCTGGTCTCATTCAATGATTAACCAGTCACAGCCGACATTTAAGACGAAATTATAAACTAAAAGCAGTAAAGCAAGGCCTGCTATAACATTTTAGAAGTACGACGTGAGCAAAAAGAAACACAAGTGTCTCAATCTTAGACAGTAATGTAATTGTAAACCCTTCAAATCCACATCTGACTCTGTCAAAAAGGGAATCTTCACCACTATAGTGGCATTTTTGAGGGTCTTCTACATCTGTATTTAACAAATTACCACCTTTTTACAGAACGTAGTTTGTGGGGCTGTTTTGAAACTGTCGTGAACTAAACACAACAAACCACAGCCTTCAATCTGGCTGCCATGTTGGCATGCGTTAAGTTTCACTAGTGTACCTAATGAAATGACAAGTGCAAGCTACAGAGACCCTGTACCTTTACATAAATACATATAGCAATTTAAAACAGAGGTCATGTTTCAAAAGAACGCTGTTTTGGTAATAAAAATAATGCCGTTTGTGTTTTTTAAGTAACATTTTCCATGTTTATTTCCTCAGATGTGAGAATTGTGCAGCTTTTGTGATGTTTCACCACAGTAAAGTGTAGAAGGGAAGGGAAGAAATGTAGGTAGTCATGGGTCATAAAAAAACCCATAACATTTTAACTAAACAGTTGGCAGATTATTGTTGAGAATTTTAAAATAACACTTGCAGCCTTGCTAAACAATTAGTTAAAGTAAAAGGAACTTTTTCACAGCAGACATTGTGGCTTGATGGCGGTAAAACAGCACCCCCATTGAGCAGAACACCGCCATCATTAATACACCTGTTTCCCTGCCATGACAAGTCAAAATGTCTCCTGTTTAAGTTGTATATTATCACTTAAATCTTAAATCTCTTTAGTCTGGCAGCTTGTAATTTTAAACAATCCACTAAACTGTAACAAAAGTCTAAACCAGACTGTCTAAATCCGTTTTCCAGCTAGCTCAAGTCCTTCCAAATCAAAACAATACCATTCAGTGGTTATGGTAGCTATTTCTCTTGGACAGTGAGAACATTCTTGAATGGCTTTAAAGAGAGGAACGGTGATTTAAACAACCTATTGGTCGGTTGGGGGTTTCCAATTACCAACAGGTTAATTATGTTTCACAAAAACAACGGTTAGCTGTGTAACAGGGAAACCCAAACCCCAGATAACAACAGTAATACTTACGGCTCTGCATCAATGCTCGCCACAGGCGCCACATAATTAGCGGGGATGTATCCCTGTTTGGAGGTCGAAACCCCGCTGAGGGCTCTGGCAAACCACCATTCGCCGTGACTTTTGTCCAGCGCCTCTAAAGTGTCCCCTGCTTTGAAGCTCAGGTCCTGCTCGGTGCGAGCAGAGTAGTCATACAGGGCGACGTAATACTCCCCTTGCTTTCTGATTACAGGCAACGGCGGTAAAGGTCTCGGTTCGCCAACGTCTTTTCTATAAACGGCGTGGTTTTCGATAACTATGTCGGTTCTCCTGGTCTCATTTTCGGACGGGCTGGGTTTTTTACAGCACGTCCTACACTTCTCCCAACACGAAGCAAAACACTTCTGGATCTCCATGGTGTCGATGTCTATCAATCACAGCCGGTCATTGCGCGTGGAGCGAGTAAAGACGAAAACGGTCTGGATGAATCGCTTCTCCTGTCCGTAAAATACAGAGTCATTATAAAAATCCCAACATTTTTTTTTTTTTTTTTTTTCCAGCTCGGCACACACCCTGGCGAACACAGCGGTGTGTGAGGAAGTGGCTGCCACTTAAAAGTTTCCTGGTACTGGGTTCAGAGTTCAGGTAAGCTCTCCAGCACCTGCCGAGGAATGAGGAGCGGTCAGGCTGACGTCACGGCTTGAAAAACCTGCCATGGATGATAACAGAGACAGCTATGAGGAAGGTGGTGTCACAGATTCTAGATTATGCATGGAACAATGTACCTCATTTAGACATCTTAACTCATCCAGACACCTTAACTCATCCAGGTACCTTAACTCATCCAGACACCTTAACTCATTCAGACACCTTAACTCACCTTAACCCCTACACAGACTTGCAGGAGTTAAAAACAACTCAGATTATAACTCCAACTCTGGAAGTTCCCATAAACACAGCAATCTCCTGTAATAAAGATAAATAAAGACATCTCTGATTGAGGAAATACTGAGCTTTACCGCACAGGGCTCCTCGTACATCAACGTGACTTGTCAATAATTAACACGGTATAACACTCCTGTGATCACAATAAATACTTTCATTTGTAAAGTCTTGTTTATTTAACAGTTTAAACGGCTCTAATGAACATAAATAAGCGTTAAGAAAGACAATTTAATGTAACATTTAGATTTGTCATCTTCACATCTGTAGTCTGTTTTGGTTCCCAAAATATATACCTTCACATACACTGCCTTGCCACCTGGATTTAACTTTAAGCAAATGGGTACGAGCCTCCTGTAGGATAATTACCACATGGGTGATTATCTTTCATCTGGCAACAAGTTATTTAACCCCAACTGATGCAATGAGTGGCTTCTCATTTCTTAAACAACCAAAGACACGTCCCGTGGTCTTGGAGAAGATGTTAGACTGTTCAAGAAGGATCAAATCATTGGCCTGCATCAAGCAAAGAAAACATCTACGGAGATTGTAGAAACTACTAAAATTGGGTTAAGAACTGTCCAACGCATTATTAAAAACTGGAAGGATAGAAGTGGAAGAAATGTGGTCGGAAAGAAATGGACCTTATTTCTGGCATAAAATAAAATCGTTTACTCACCCATATAACTTTTGTGTAATTTGTAGTCTTTCGGGACATAATTAGATCAGCGTATATCCATGTAGTGGGAGAGACTGGGGCACTGAAACGCAGCCTCTAAATAACGCATTATCTTCCGCGAAATTTGTTAATTTCTTTTCATTCAACATTTTGTTATCGCACACTAGTGCTATTCCCTGTTGAGTCCGGAGTCAGCTGTTATCAATTTGCTGCTGCTATGGTTCGTCCACAACCTCAGAATTGGAAAAATATTCAGCCATGTTGTAAAAAACTAGCAGTAGCAAATTATAGGTAAACAAGCTCAGAGGTGACATCATCCAGGTGAGAGGTTAGTAGGTCAATCTACAGGATGATGACAACAGGTTACTCCGGACTCAACAGGGAATAGCACTAGCAGTTGCTCAGGTCTAGGTTCAGCAACATTATGTTGCCCAAAGAATGAGGTCAGCTGACTACCTGAATATACTGGATGACCAGGTTATGCCATCAATGGACTTTTTTCTTCCCTGATGTTCACGGGCATATTCCAAGATGACAACATGGATTGGCCACCACAGAGTCCAGACCTTAACCCCATTGAGAAGCTTTGGGATGAGCTGGAGAAGGCTTTTCACAGTGGTCAGACTCTCCCATCATCAATACAAGATCTTGGTGAAAAATGAATGCAACACTGGATGGAAATAAATCTTGCGACATTGCAGAAGCTTACTAAAACAATGTCACAGCGAATGTGTGCTGTAATCAAAGCTAAAGGAGGTCCAACGAAATATTAGCGAGTGTGACCTTTTTGTTTGGTAGCAACTGTTAATGGCCAGGCAGTGTATGCTCAGATGAAGTGTTGGATCTTCATGGGCATATTGTGGAAGCTTGGGACACCATTGACAACCACTGCTTAGTCTTATATCTTTAATTATGAGGGGCTGTCATATATGAAGACAGTATATCACAACAGTAAAAAAAATCAGATTTAAGAAAGCAGCTATTTTTAAAGTTGTGGAGCAGAACTCCATGAATATGTAAATCCTACTGTGAATTTCCTTGAGTTCCCTTGCACCAACAGGAAGGCGCTGTTAATGCATGGCTGCAATGAGCATTCATTCATTCATTCATTCATCTTCTGTACCCACTTATTCCTGTTAAGGGTCACGGGGATCTGCTGGAGTCTATCCCAGCTGTCATCGGGCGAGAGGCGGGGGTACACCCTGGACAGGTCACCAGTCTATCGCAGGGCCTGCAGTGAGCATCTGCTGCCAAATAGGTACTTTATAGAGAGTAACTATGCCCTCTAGAGGCCATATTGGAGGACAGCACCTGGGGCTGAAATACTGGAAGAACAGCTGATTAGTCAGGGTCAGTTGACTGTACATATAGGCCTACACAGGTTGGGTGTGGAAATACTGTGTTTTTGTTTTATTGTTCAGTGTGAAATCAATTCAGTGCCAGGAAATAAAAAAAAAGAGTAAACAGTTTGACAAAAAAAACATCTGAAAAATGGTCAAAAAATCAAATATTTTTTATATTATTAAGTCAGAAACATGAGATGATAAGGGTGGCTTGGGGTGAACCGGATTACCTACATCAGTGATTCCCAATCTGGGGTACGCGTACCCTCAGGGGTACGCAAAGTGACGTAGGGGGTACAGAGTAAAGAGTTGATTCTGAACTCAGTCCGATTACATTTTGAAACTGAAAAAACAGATAACGGGTTGTTTTCTCATTTTCTGATTCTCCACCTAAATGAAAAATCAAAAGATTGTTTTTCATGTGAGTCATTTATGTTAATAGCTGGATTGTAGGACAACTGGCTTTGAAGCTATGTATCAGTTTGCTGCTAATGTAGCTAGTGCTAGGTCACCTAAATAAGAAAGACACCGATTCCCTGAAATGTCTGTGATTGGTGGACAGGAGCAAATCTCCTGATGATATAGCTATACTTGCAACAGTTATTTTCCCCGAGCATGGGTCTTTAAATTATATCGTCAACAATTCTGTTAACTTTCTGTCATTTGAGCTGTCAAGTCATCAGTCTGAGGTAAACTAGGTCGCCTGGCTAACTGCCAAAAATGGATAAATGCTGGTAAATAAATGTATTTTGTGAGAAGTAATTCACTTTAAGAGATTTTAAATGTGGGTGGTGGTGGTGGTGGGGGTGGCGACAGGCTCACAGACATTTCTTTTTCTAGCTGCTACAAGTGCGTGAGAGTAGGGGGGTACATGGCTGGAGGTTAAATGTCTGAAGGCCGGGGTACAGGCTGTGAAAAGTTTGGGAACCACTGGAGTAGGGGGTACATGGCTGGAGGTCAAATGTCTGAAGGGGTACGGGCTGTGAAAAGTTTGGGAACCACTGACCTACATGATACTGTCGCCGAGTGGACGCGACCGGGGCAGGGTGCAAAACCACCGTATTCTGTCGGGGGAGCGACTACCACAACAACAAAGCCCACGGGGAATTTTTTATAAAAAA
>JASGAT010372467.1:29797-71449 GCA_030220025.1 Chelon auratus | reverse complement strand
TTGTATTTTAGCTTAGCTAGCTCGATGCTGGTGTTTGTTTCTTATATACTGTACAGACTTACAGTGGTATTGGTTTTCTCTCTAAACTCTCAAACATATATCCATATAGTCCTATTTTCTTGCATATTTAACCTGCTAGTGTCTTTCTGTGTTCATCTTAACCTGTGCTACAAGCTAACAGAGTCTAAACCCTGGCCTCTCTTATATCACGTCTCCTTCTTGCAGTGGTGCTTGGGGCTTATTGGGGTCTTCGCCTCTGCTTCATCCTTCCTTGAGGTAAATTTTTGAAAAGCCTTTAGGCTGAGCTCATACGCTGCATACATAGCACAGCTCATCAGTTGTTTGTTCAAACTTAAGAGGATTTAGGAGGAACAAGACAACACAAAGCTCTCAACAACAAGCTGTACCTAAAATAAACGGCTGGGTTGTTGTTGAATGTTTTTGTGTTGGCTTCTTCTCTTAGGTCCTCTTGGGGTTGATGTGGATAAAAAGTGATGAGCTGTGCTGTGAAGGACTTGCACTCCATGACATTTATAGTCTAGTGTCGCTCCCTCCCTCCTCCTCTTCGTCCTCATGTGCAATCATCTCACTTGGTCCTTCAACAACATGATGGAGCGTTTGTCGCCCACAGGAAAATCAGCAAAGATGGCAGCAGAGACGGAGAGTTGGAGGACTTGTATGAAGACGAATCATTTACAGAGTGTACAGATTAAAGTCAACTATGCAGGCAGATTAAAAAAAAAAAATGCAGACACTTTTGCAGAAAATGAGTTTGCAGAAAATGATTGTATTTTGTATTTTGTGTCTTGTATCTTGTGTCTTTTGCTTTTTTTTCATGCATGTTGTGCTCACTATAGTGCAGGATTGTCAGGACAATTATGTGACTTTAGACATTAAAAATATTGATTTATAGTGTCATCAAGTACTTCAACTGATCACAAGTCTAATTGGGGCTGTTTCTGTCCACTGTTCTTTACTTAGTCAGCATGATTGATGGGAAGCAATGTTGATGAATAATGTGATTTATTTACTTAAAAATGTAAATATGCTCCATAAAGAAGATATTTTTTGCATTTTCCTACAGCTGTTGAAGATAATAAAAGTTATATTTAAAAAAGAAATTTTGTTGGGCTGAATTTAAAACACTGGATGGCAATCCTTTGAAAACTCATCTATCAGCTCTTTAATTGCCCCATTATGACTTTTATTCAGTAAGTCTGTTTGTTTTCTGAGTTAGTTCAATTTACCATCCGTAGTATTTAAATAGTCTCAAGTTCTTTATAGTTACATTTTTTCAAAGCAGTTTTTCAAGGGTGGAAACCTGGCTGTACTTCAGTCTCCACACCAGTAGGAGGAAGCATTGTGTTGCAAGTAGGGCTAAAGGGCTAAATCACTATAATCCTTTCTGCTGAAGTGCCTTCAAAAAAGGCAACACATAATTGTAATGCCATTTTGCAGAAGAAATTAAATAGGTGTTATTTTTGCATGTTTTTAGGTTTATAATATGATGTATACACCAAAAACAACAGATGTTAAATTACAACATGTTGCCTATTCCATGCACACCCGACTTTCCTTTAATCACGGGCCTACTGCAGAAATTCAAGTTCCACTATTGAGGATGAGGAGGAGGCATGATGCTGCAAAATGTGAAAATCCCTGAGCAAGAGTGCCACCGTTGGTCACCATCACAGTGTCACAGTGCAGTGCACATTAAGCACATTAAGTACGTTTTAGAGAGATTTATTGGAGCAGAGTGGACTGAAAGTTTGTCTGGAGGTGTGTGCAGTAGGTTGAACAGTGTCTCTGATGGTCTGAAACAGAATAGTGGAGATGGAAGATGAAGAAAAATGACACAATACCAAAGAAATTAAAAATACCAAAGTTTGCCTGGAGAAACAGAGGCAAGAAAATAAAGCAAGAAAATTGTAACTGTCTGGCTGAGTCAAAGGAATTGAGTTTTTATACCAAAGAACAAAATTGCTAAATGCTAACCAGGCCGGCTAGCAATAAATGCCATCCCTAGCCTTACCTCAACTACATTAGCTTAAACTAATTTGACAACTGTTATTTTGACAAAAAATATTATTAAATTTGTGTAACATGTAAAAACTGTAGGTTTGAAACAACATTGCAAATCATGATGTAGAAAAAGGAGCACCAAAAATGCTAATTAGCCCTGCTAGCTAGGGCATGTAGCATTTGCTAAAAATAACTTACCTAAAATTCTTGCAATAGAAAAATGGGATGCTCCAAAATCTTAGCATCTGAGTTTTATACCACATAACAATAATTAAATCATACATCTAATTCCAGTAATAAATGCTAACTGGCATTGTTAGCTAGCAGAGTAACCCATAGCTAAGTAGCCTTAGCTAGAGAGGCTTTTGCTGTCTCTAGCTAAGGCTAGTTATTTGGCAACTGAGTTTATTTAAATAATCTGATTGCTCTGAAATCATAGCAATATGGATTATGTGTTTTAAACAAGATTTAACACAATTAAGTTTAAACTGAGACTTTCCTTGCTAGTAGATTAGGACTAATTGCTGTCCTTTTATCAGTTTTAATGGTGAGATTTGTACGATTTATGAGCTTAAGTTATATTTAAATGGCACATAATTCAACAAATTAATTCATTAAAATACTAATTTGGTTAAATATACACAAGAGGTTAAAAAAGCAAGAATAGATTGTTTTTATTCAAAGCATGACATTATATTATCTAAGGTCAGAATGAAATGTATACAATCAGGGGTTTTACAATTTTTGATTATTAAGAGATCATTCAAACCCTTTCTACTTTGTTTCTGTATTTACTACTTTCAGTATGGAAGCTGCAGATAAATAACCTGGGGTGGACTGTGGCTTGAATCACAGTGCATCACAGCCACAAAGGATTAGATTATGAAATACAACAAAACACTCAACTCTGTTATATTTTCCTTCTTCAGCCCATCCCTGTAATACATGTATTTTTTGAACTGAATAAAAAAACAAAAAACTCTTTAGCCCCTGCAAGCTAAAACGGTTCATTTGTATTCCTGCAGCCAGCCCATCTTTCTGCTCGCTGCAGTTATAGACCAAAGAGGAGTGTTTCTGAGCAAAGATTTCTGTGGAAACTGTTGCCATGCAACAGCACAATACTGCGTTCATACAGAGTAGTAACTTCACTGTATGACTGCTCTTTTTTCTCAGCTCCCACTGCTCGATTATTGAGGCAACATCCTCTTCTGTTCTATTCTATTCTATTCTATTCTATTCTATTCTATTCTATTCTGTTCTATCATAGAGAGTTTATATTAAGGCTGTAACTATGGTGTCATTGTTTGAGGACTGGTCAGGGGAAACTTTGCTTCAGCGTCTACCCCCACACCCAGATTCCCTTCAGTTTCCGCATTCAGAGCCAGCTCCAGTTCAGCCTCAGATACTCAGCTAAACACTAGTCCTCGGCGCTCCCTGTTAACCCCCGCTGCTGTCACCGCGCCACGTTTCACCTCTCAGCCGGCTCCACGTCACCGGCCCCCTCTCTCCGCCTGTTATTCACCATGACTGACCCCACTGGCCCGCTGTTTGCTGAACTGTACATCCCCTTCAGGCTGAAGTGGAGCAAGGTTTTCCCTTTTTTTTTTTCTTTTTTTTTTTCTTTCCCTCCCCTACATGTTCTTCCTTACGCTGTGGGGAATCCCCTGTGCCCACATAAATAATGAGTCACCAGCGCAGACATCAGACAGACCCACAAACACTGCAAGGTATGATTTGAAGCTGTTGGCAACTAATGAGCTAATTGTAAAACAAAGCATGATCAGCTAGAGGTAAAAGAATACACAGACACCTTACAGTTGATGCGTTTACACTAATAATCAGAATAAAAGACCAATCAGGCCTCAAATAATCACTTCAAGACTGGCCTGATCGGAAAAATGCTTAATTAGATTGGAAGCAAAAGTTGCTAAAAACTGTGTTAACACTTCCGATTAAACAGATGAGCTGATAACATCCAAAGGTGCCATGTTACTTTTCAATCAATGACAGTTAATTATCACATTTAGCCTCTCCATGTTGGGAGCTGAGGCTTCCAAAATAGATGCCACAACAAAAAAAAAGAAAAAAAAGTGCAGATTCACACCACAGCTTGCATGACAGGTGACGTCATTCTCACTCTTTTTTTTTTATGACAAGCAAAACTCTGACCAACAACCCGAGAGGAAAAAAAATCACTTTATCATGCAGACTCTGCTAAATTTAGCTCAACATTAGGCGTCATCTGTTTCATTGTGTGTGGCCTCCTCCTCCTCCTCTTTGCTCCAGACGCCTGCCCGGTCAGCTCTACGTTGGAGGAGGTCACAAAAATAGGTCAGATAGGTCACTTTCTCTGACAGTGAGCTGGCTGTGGAGGATCCTATTTGCAGAGGGTTCAATCTGAAACTAAATCTTTAATAATAATGGAAAGAGATATCTCACTAAAAGCTCAGTAGCCTGGCTAACTTGCAGGAAAAACATATAGCAGTCACTGCCAGCTGTAGCCTCAACCAAAACTAAATTCATATTAGAACGTTAGACTGGTAACAGGAAGCAGAAAGCAAGAAAGCTCAGAGACTGACTCACAAGTAATTAAAACTTGAGGCGGTCCCAGAAGAAGAAGAAGAACACCGGATGGAAGATTAATGGATCTTTGAAACGTGGCAGCTCATAACCAATCAGGCGTTAGAAATAAAACCTTGGATTAAAGCTGAATTGAAAACTCATAAGCAACTGCCAGCAGCCAATTAGCTTATCTTAAAATAAAGACTAGAAACACGTCTGGGGCCATTTAGTTCTGTCCAACAGTAAGAAAAACCACCTCATTACTAGCCTGGTGAAACCAGAGACATTTCTTATCAGAATATGAGTCTGGTAATTCACCATTTGGATTTCATTATGGAGCATGCTTCAGTCTATAGAGAGGAAATATGTTGCTATTGAGTTTGGGTACAGTTTGTTGTCCATGTTGTCGAGCTTTACTTTCTGTCTTGGTCTTTTCCCGCTCCTGTGATTACACTCACCTGTCTGTAAGCTCCTCCCCTCATTAGTTCATTAGTCTCACCTGTGCCTAATCAGCCTCAGTGTATATATAGCCTCAAGTTGAACCAGTTGGTTTCCCTGTTTCTGTTGTTTTTGCTTTGAATTACTTTGTTTCTTTTTCCACTTTCTTTCTCTTGTTAGACTTTTTTTGTTTTGGGGGTTAACTGTCATACATCCACAAATGCCTGTTGTTCCATATTTTTCATGGGACTGTGCTTGCGTCTTACACTCGGGTCCTACCTCCTTGCTACACACTGTGACAGGAAATAAACATACTTCTGCACGGAGTTGGACAGTGCTCCAACCAATCGGGGTTGTAAACAAAGTCAGCTCAACGGTGCTGAGATGACATGTACGGCTACTTCACTGGAACTCTTCTGTTTATCACTGTAAATAGCCCACCCAAACAATTTAACTGACCTGGTAGATCTTCCCTGGGAATGATGAACTCAGAACAGAGCAACTCAAGACTGAAATTCCTCCTTAATCCTGCAAGTCATGCAAGTTCGCCATCTTCTGTTGCTATGTGGTCAATAACTTTGGTCTACAGTCTTATATGTCAACAATTTTGGAACAAAAAAGTGACTTTCTTGGTTCGCTGTCCTAAACAAGGTCCCAAAACGGTCCACCAGACAGGCCAGGACTCCGCCTTTGTCTTGAGAACCAAAGTTTAAATAACATCTTTGACCCAACGGATGTTGTTTTGATGACTGTGGTTCTCCTGGAATTTAGAGGCTGTGAAAAAAAAAACAAGCGGCGTGACGTAAACATGACAAAGGGGAGGAGAATTTAATTTTAGACTCACCTTTTATAAACTTCTGTTGATCACACAAGTCTTTGTAGTCATGAATAATCACTTCCAGTAATGAAAACACAATAAGAGAGAGAGGGGCCTGTAACCAAATAATGAAATGAAAATGCTACGGTGTTGTGTGCCGCAGCCCTATAGAGGGAAGCACAATGTATCCCCGAATGTTTTGAGACAAGTGCTCCTTAAAATAGTCTCTTAAAACCTTCAGCTGAATGTTGTGGCACTTTTTGTTAAATAATACAAAGTCTAAATGTTAGCCTGAATAATTCATTTTTGCAGCAGTCATGCATAACAGCTTGTCTTTGTGCTAGAGAGAGCCAGCAGCCTTCTCTGTCTTATCATACCTTTTAATGCCGCAAGAAGAAATGATGATGATAACAATAAGTGGAAAGAACTTCAGTGAACACGAGATAGAATCGACTGTAATTCAATGTAATCTCACGTGTTTGCTCAGATGGAGGTAAAACTGATGAATCAGGCTCCTTTGACCAAAGATATAAACTCTCAGCATCCTTACAGGGGTAGAGAGTCTCTATAGTGGAGAGGCTGTCACATTGATGTCTCTGGTCTACTCACTGTCTACTCTCGGGCTGCAGGGAAACCTATTTATAGATCTGTCTCTGTTCCCGGTCCCCTCTTTCTTTCCATCCCTCTTTTCTCCCTCCTTCCTTACCTCTAATGGGCTGGTATTTCTGGAGCTGTGCAGCTATTATCTTTGTTGCATCTTTGAGGTGCAGATCACGTCGAGTCTGATCAAAAACATGTTCTCACTGTGTCTGGTGTGAAGAACTTCCTATAAAAGAATTTGGGGAGCTTTAAGGAGCTGTCTAAATGACATTTTAGCCTAGCTTAGCATAAGGCCTGGAGAAACAGCTAGACTAAATATGAACCAAAACTAGCCAATAGGCTCGGGTGATCTCGGTTGTTTAATCATCTTAAATCACAGTTTATTGTTTTAAGTAAGGAGTAGTCATGAGCATACACATGAGAGGAAAATTGATCTTGAGTAACTCCGTTGGGAATCGATTATCTTTGGAGGGCTTTATGCAGCTCGGATGGCTAGATACTTCCCCGTATTTCCAGTCTATATGCTAACTGGCTGATTAAATTCAGCATTTATCCCAAGTTTAACTTATAGCATCTGGTCATGAACTGCCATGTTTCACACAGCCATCAATCTTTATCCAGCCTGTGTTCTTTCAGGGACCGTCTCAAGTTTTAATTGCTCATGAGTCAGTCTCTAATATGTTTGTTTGCTTCCTGCTGTCGATCCAGCTGCCACTTTCGCCTCGGAGCTCTGAAACTGGACATGACAGCCTGGTGGTTTGGTTGATGATGAATTGGTCGACAACGATTGTGAGACGTCTGTGCTGCAGAAGGTCAAACGCCTTTTAGTGCAGGAATGTGTAGACAATGAGAAGTGCTGCAATCGGTGTGAGGTTAGCAAAGATAATCCATAGATGAAGCATGGACTCTGACCTTTTGCCAAAGGAAAGTGATATGATAACATATGAAGTCAAGCCTGTAAAATAATTAAGAATAAAGAAAAAGGCCGTACAGCAAACACTCAAGAGGTTTATGTTCCATCTTTTGGAGACTATAAATATCTGTACAACACTTATTTGTCCAGAAGCAGTCAACTGAATCACATTGCCATCCATATAGCCGCACTAGCTAGCATGACTAAAAACAGGTACAACACCTCTTACCCGAAGTCACGCTTCAGCCACGACTCGCTAAAGATAAGCTCTAATATTATAGATAACTGATGGATACGTCTATAATACTGAACTTGATCTAAAATGAGAACGGATGTGTACCTAACCACCTCTCTACAAATTTAAAAAAGCTCATAAACCTCAAAGGACCAAAATAACCATCTTCAATACACTTTGGCAGTTTATTTTTAATCTGTCATCAAAGATATACAAGTTGTTTTTTTTATCCTCACCAAGAGCTTTTCAACAAGACGCTGTCTAAAGTGGACGATGCTAACGAAGGATTCAGTCCAGTGATGTGTAGGACATTTGCCTCTCAGTGACGCGATTATGGCTCGATGATTGTGCATTGTCATCCTGGCCTCGCTTCGGGCAAATAATCCTTCATGTGATGAAAGTGATCGGACAGAGCCGTTACTATAAAGCGGAAGCAAAGCATATCTGAACAATTTTTCTGTTTCCTGTATATGTGACCTTTTGTAGTGTGATATGATGTGTGATGTAGTAGAAAATACGTGCTCTGTATGTTTTAACGTTGTGAATTACTGTGTGTGAAAACATATCAGTTTAGTTTGAAGGAAAATTGTCATGAAAAGTGGTAAATTGAATTTTCAGCTGCCGTTGATTTGATTACGTGTCCATCAGTGGACTCCATTGTGTTCTGGCACATACGTCTGAGCATTTACCAACAACCCTGACGCCCATGTGCCTGAAAATGTAGCAGTGCATTAAAACACCAGCTTGAAGATAGGTTGGTGCTGAATCCTAATGTCTCCTGTGAGCTTTTTTTTTTTCTTTCTTTTAACAGGATGCAATCGGTGTCTGAGCAGTGCAGCAAGGAGCGTGGCTGATGCTGGGATACTTATTATAGCCCTAGCAACAGGGACGGGATTGGTGACTGCGCAGACTGAGCTTGTCAGCTATTGGCTGGCGAGGAGGACCTTTCAAAGCACAGAATTTCATCTCATGAAAGGTTCAGTGCAGCAAGCTGCAGCAAGAGGCTGCAGTCTGAGGGCGGGCGATCCAGCAGCTTCAGCCACTTCAGCTCATCAATCAGCGCGCCAGGGCTCGACTCCCAGTTTGAAACGCACAGATATGCACAGTTAGTCAGATAAACCCGACCTTTGCGAGCAGGCAGCTGAATTTAAATGCACTAAAGAAATGCTGATTCTCCGTCCACTGTCCACCGTGAGATGCAGGATTTTATTTTATTGCATCGCTCCTCTGCTTCGATCATAAAACCTGAATTATTCTTTGACCTATGGCCTAATTTAGTTAATTATTAGCAACGCGGCCTTATAAAGGAAAAAAAAAGCCTTGTTTACTGCAGGAGCTGTGTGAGCTAACACTGTCCCTGCACTGCAGTTAATATCACACTCTCAACACATGCAACCTGTGTCGGCAGATACGGTACGCCACACAGATATGGATGCAAACACACACACCACACATACATCAGTTATATATGACCCACAAAGGGTTACATAAGGTTGCACTGATTCTATGTACTGTGTAGGTTTTTAACAAAATGAAAAAGGAATGTTTTTTTGTGGATGACTGTAAATGGCTGTAACACAGACAAGAAATGAAAATATAGAATAATAGCGATAAACAAATAACTTTAATGGGCAACAGATGGCAACCAAAAAAATCCTCAGAGCATACAGTTTCTATCCCATAGTCAGCTATCATCCCCACCCCTCATTCTCATTCATGTCAAGCAGGTCAGCTCTTCTTATTTATTTATTTTTTTATTTTTTTTCTTAAATCAAATTTGATCATTTGATCTCTGTAATTTTTTTTTCATGTCACAGAAACAAGAAGATCCACATCCAAAATAATGAAAACTTGAAAATAAAAAAAAAAACACAAAGCACAGAGAAATGTACTCCTGGCAATGAGTGAAAGTCACCTGACGTGAAAAAACAACATTCAAGCAAAAAGAAAAACTTCCCTCTACACACACAGAACGTAAAAAAATAAAATAAAAAAAACAATATTCATGAGCTGTGTGAGGGTTTCATGCTATTTAATCTGATGACAACTTTATACTACGTTAAAAATAAATCAAAGCAGCTGTGACATACAGTGTGAGCGCATGGAGGCTGACTCATGGTGGTGGTGACATAATTGGCATACAAGCCTGTGTGACTGACCTTAAGGCTTTTGGTTTATTTTCTCTTAAGCCAACACATCTGAAATAAAAAATAAAGCCCTCCCCTCCAAAAAAAGCCATCTATTACGAAAAATACCCCGCCATCTGAATGAATATATTAATAATCTATAGAACTAGCAGCATTATGACGATTATTCCATTCAGCAGTTTCCTGTGGTTTTAAGCAGCTTCCTATATGTGACTAAAGTTTGTTCTGAAGGTGTTATTTGCTTATCAATAACCTTCTGAAACGCCTCCCCTGTGACGCTATTGGTGTGCATCGGTGTTGATTATTCATATCGATGTGCTGTACACACAGCAGACACACGTAACAGTGAGGAAAAACATTACAATCCTGCACACATGCTCGCAGGAACTTAAAATACTGGCAGATAAATCCTTGTTTTCTGTTAAAGGTCGACTTGCAAACGAGGCATATTAAATAAAACAGGCACAAAAAGAAAGCACGCACTTTACTCCGGGCACAAAAACAAGGCGTTCCCTCCGTGAAATGGCTCTCCTTAGAAACAAATTTCCTTATGGGTGACGATAACAACAATACACTGGACCACCACGGAAATGGTGCATGTGTAATTTAGTCATATTCTCTTTTATTATCATAGCTATTATTTCGGTTCTTGTGCAACTGCTACATAATGACTCACATTCAAGATATTTTGTCACTCAGGAACAGCTAGAAGGTATAAAAACAAACCAAAGAAAATAAAATAAACTAAAAATGTATACTGTCAGAAATAAAATATGGTCCATGTTTGTGAATTCATAACAGAAACATTGAGCCTGGAAACTTCACCATTATTAAAACTGGATAGCATGACAGAAAAAGGTACTTAAATACTGTTCAAAGAACAAAATAGATCATAATAATCATACTTCAATGTGACAAACACCAGCTGGTAAGATTAAGTGATCACTGGTGGTGTTTTTTTTTTTATTATTATTATTTTTTATCTTCCATTTTTTTTTTCTTTAATTAACAAATTAAATACACATATTGCATGTCACTATAGCAACGCCCATTACAGGTCAATTTTTACGATCACCATTTTGGTATAGCAAATCAAAAAAGAAAAAGAAAACGTAACAAAATTAAATAAATTAGAAATCAACATCAGACAAAGCCTGTTTTTTCTCAATCATATGAATACTTAACACCCACAGTATAAGTTAATAAAGTCAAGCTACTGTATATAAATACATCACCAGCATGCACAATATTGAATATTATTGTTGTCATCATCTTACACTGAAGAAACAGTATAGTAGGCAAGTGCATTTAATAAAACAAACACAGAAGTAAACCACAAACTCTGAAGCTGCTTTTTATTTTTTTGTCCTTTTTTTGTTGTTGTTTTTGTCGTTTTATATATCGTTAAGTCTCTGCCTTTAATAATCTTCACCTCCAAAAGAATCAATGGTTCCAGTGACATAACGGACTAAACTGCGAGATGCCACTTTAAACAGAAGACTGGGGAATTAAATTTGTGTATTGAGTCCTCATTATTCACTCCTGCGTAAACGTATTGGCTAATTTATTTTATTTTTTGAGGAGAGGGGGTATTTTTACTGGTTTGAAACTTGTTTGTTTAACATCAATTGGCTTTCGAGGCCCTTTCTCGTATTTAGACTACTGGAACCAATGCAAACTAGTTTTGTGAGGCATTCCCATTCAAGCATTTTCTCTCTCAAGTGACTCAAATGCATCTCTTATCACGCAAAAACCTAACTAAGCAGCTTATCTTGACAGAACAAGACCAGTTCCTATGCCAGTGTGAGGCTGCCATTTCAATCCAACAACAACCACTTCAGGCTGATTGACTGACATATCAGTGGTTTTGGCAAATGTCAAAGAGAAAATCAAGAAGACGGAGGCCCCTTTCAACTGTATATATATTTCTATATATATTTAAACTAAGATTTAACCTCCACTCTCACCTCTCTTTTGATTCTTTTAACACATGGAAAAATAAAGAACTGCTGCTGCGGTAGTATCATCGGCAAAAGCGGCTGCCAAAGTCCACCGGCCCTTCATATTTTTTTTTAAACGAAGTGTGGCTTCTCTTTAATTGTTGCCCTCCCCTCCCTCGTCATCCTGCTGGTCACTTGTCCACAGTGTCAAGTTGTCTCGGAGCAGCTGCATGATGAGAGTGGAGTCTTTGTAGGAGTCCTCGTTGAGGGTGTCGAGCTCGGCGATGGCGTCGTCGAAGGCGGTCTTGGCCAGATGACAGGCCTGCTCTGGGGCGTTCTGGATCTCGTAGTAAAACACAGAGTAGTTGAGGGCTAAGCCCAGGCGGATGGGGTGGGTGGGCTGCATGTGCTCCTTGCTGATCTCGTGAGCCTCGTTGTAGGCCTTCTCCGACGACTCCACCACCGTGGCCCTCTTCTCCCCTGTGGCCACCTCGGCCAGGTACCGGTAGTAGTCGCCCTTCATCTTCAGGTAGAACACTTTGCTCTCGTGCTGCGTCTCGCTGCAGTTCTTGATCAGGAAGTTGTCCAGGAGGTTGAGCACGTCCTGGCACACGGCCTCCAGCTCCTTCTCAATCTTCTCCCGGTAGGCCCGCACCATCTCAATCTTCTTCTCATTGCCGTCGGCCGAGGTCTTCTGCTCAATGCTGGAGATCACCCTCCAGGAGGATCGGCGGGCGCCCACCACGTTCTTGTAGGCCACAGACAGGAGGTTCCTCTCCTCATTGGACAGGGCCTCATTGAGCTCTGTTACCTGGAAGAACAGAAGACGATGGACCGTTTAATCACCAACAACAGACTACATTCACATTTTATACAGGTTAAAGCTCGACCCATGTATATTGTCTAATTAATTCTTGGTAAAATGCCCTAGGTTTAGGGCTCCTCAAAGTTGTTTTTCTGTTACACTATAGTGATCAATCTATCTTAAAGTGATCATAAACTGAAGCATCCTTTGATTTCATTTCCCCTCTCCTCATTTCCTGTCATTTCTCCAGAGACTAGAATCATTAAGTAATCAAAGAGACAAGGCATAATTGTTAGCTGCAATCCTAATAATCACAAAACGCTTTCCAGCATGAAATAATCTGGACCGACAGAGCGGTCCGCAGCACAGAAGACGAGCAATATTTCACTTGTCGTGTGCAATCCCCAGTTTCCATGGCAATCCATTAATTTAGTGCACCAGTAGGCCCAGCTGCCACGTGGACAGCTAATGCTAGTTAGTGAGAAATGATATTCAAGATAGTTGGCAGTGGTGGGGGGGTTGGGGAACGGCAAGGAGTGCTGGAGATGGGTTAAGATGTTCCCACGAGAACACGGGGGCGGTGGGGGCAGCTGCACTGTAAGTGAAAACCATCACTGCACAGGCGTTTCACGTGTCCCAGTGACCTTCTCTCCGGCAGAAACTGACCTTTTTACCTGTCTAAAACGCCACGGCGTGACATCACTCTGAGTTAGGAGGTTAAATTTAGACTCTGATGGAGCGGGGCATTAGTTGGGTAGTCGTCAAAGAGACTGTTGGTCTGTGAAGAGGTTACATTTTGACTGGGGGAAAACATTTATTTAAAAGAGAGTAGGGCTGGGTCCAAAACGCTCCTCCTTGATGAGCTCACATTTTGACAATGTCTGCTCAGGCATCGGAGCAGAAAGATGGCGCCGGCTCGCCGACGTCATAGCGAGAGGATGGAGACGAGAGATCATCCTATAGAGACGGAGTGTCCTTTAGTGTGTCTGTCCAAAACTGCCGCACAAACCCAAAGATCAACTGAAATTACATTTAATCTAGAGGAAACAAATAGTTCACCACTTTAACTATAATGTTTGCAAAGCTTTGCAGTTATATTAACACCGATGTACTCAACAAACTACCAGTATCTTGATTTGAAGCTATTGATCTGTCATTTTAAAGCCACTACTAACAGCTTGACAAACAATCTTTCATTTGGTTTCGGATCGCTGAGCAGAAGATCCTTAGACGGATTTCCACATACATTTTTCATGAGGAACCCAAAAGTGACGCCTGTCATTTCTGGCTGCAACGGCAAGGGATTCCCTTTTGATTAAAGGAGCACACACCCCTGCAAGAGGGCCCGGTTTAGACCGCACTGACACGGCAGATTGTTTAAAGGGAAAGGAATCCCTCCCTCTGCGTGCACATCATCCCATCATCCCACCTCCTTGCAACTAGAAACCCTTGATGACAAACGAGTCACAGAGGGCCAGGGCTCACTCCTTCTCTCCTGAGGAACAGAAGACAAAATGTTCCTCGTTTAAAGCGTCGATTTTTTTTTTTTCCTTCGATATGGCTCCCAAGATGCTGCTGGTTCCTGTATGAGTATACTGTGACACAGCAGTTTCTTTTTTTTTTTAACCCACTGATGAATCCACTTCCCATAATTTCTTAAGGGGCCAGAGAGACACAAGAAAAAAGAAGGAAGTGCAGACAAAGGCTCTGTCCTCAGCGCCGACCAATAAGAGCTATTGTGAGGCAGGCCAGCCATGTCATCCTCCTCACATCAAATATTACACCACTTAATCAGCCTCATTAGCACAAAAATGACTCTAAATCGCAGCCACGCACGCGCAGAGTGAGACGTGGAGATACTAAAGTGAAGAACAACACCGGTAATCAAATCTCAGCACATTGACTCACTGCAATATGACAAAGAATATTCTAGAGAGAGTCTACTGCCTCCTACGTTACTTTAGAGGAAAGAGCAGCTCATGGTGGAGCATTTTTTCTGCATCAATCATGCCCAAATAGGCCTCTTGTGCCAATATTAAAACGGCTAATTGTTTTAATCTATGTGACGAAGAAGGGGAAGAAGAAGAGGAGGACGAGGAGGTAGGGGAAGGGGCAGAAGATGATGGGCTTTTTCCAGCAACCTCACATGGCTCCCAGCAGCAGAGGCTCTTATAAATTCAGCATAATAGAAAAAGAGGAGGAGGTGGGGTGTTAAAGGGTAGAAAATATATATAAATAAATAAATATATATATGTATATATGCAACAAATATATAACAGTGCAGAAAAGTAGGGTTATTATATGATAGTCTTATTGGCCCCAGTGATGAAGCATAAGGCCTGCTTGGATTTCATTGTAATAGCTATCCCCTCATTGAACGGCACGGCCAGCAGAAAGGCACCGCCCAAGGAGCAGAAGATCAGGACTCAGGAAAAAAAAAAACAAAAAAAAACGAAAACCCTGCTCTGAGCTGTCGATGAACTGGTGGCCAGATAATAAAGCCATTAAATGTCATTTTTATTTTATTCATATTGTTGTAGCGATATCTAGGCGGAGAAAGCGCAGATTTGCAGACAACCCCAGATTGCTGGACGCGCCTTTACGCAAATGGAGCAACAACATTATCCACAACACATCATCATTATTGTCTTAACATTTTTCTTATTTTTGAGTGGACTTACCGATTTCATAGCAGCTGCCATATCATCATATCTCTCAGCCTGCTCAGCCAGCCTGGCTTTCTGCACCAGCTGCTCGCGATCAACCATGTTTTAAATGATATTTGGCCGCTTGGTCGAGCTGCTCCACTCGGGTTTTGGGGGATGAAATGATTGATATTTTAAATCGCAATGCAGTGAAATCCTGAGCGAACCTAATGCTGCAGCTGTTCCCTGCTGTCTGTCTGAGCTCCGTGCAGACGGGACACCCTCTCTCCTCGCTCCCTCCCTGCCTGCCTTCCTCCCCCCTCCTCCTCCTCTTTTCCCTCCTCCCTCCTCCTCACACACTCTCTCTGGGCTGCGTAATCACTCGGAAAGGTGGGTGTGTGAGCCAATGATGTAACACTCCATACATGGGAGCCAGAGGGCTAGTGCGAAAGGCCTCGTGGGAAATGAAGTCTTATTCAAACTCATTATTTATGAATATATACATCCGGTCAGCGCTGTTTTCAAGTGTAACTTGTAGACCTATGGTTACAATATGGGAGAGTAGTGTAGCCTACACAAAATACTTCGCGTTCAAATAGTAACATCATAAAAACACTGCTGCTAGGCAACTGTTAGCATCTAAGTTATCAAACTAAGCTAAGGTAAGGTAGGAAATGAAAAGAAACACAAGGCAGTGAGGATTATCAAAATTGGAGCTGTATAGTGAATAAATGTATAACAATTTCGCCATATACGGAAATGTAATATTTCTGATTAAATATGAAAAGGATTTCCATTTCCTACATTGTGACCATATACTGTAGGCTATAGATTGTGACACGGCAGTTGGCATGCTAAACTGTTAGCCTACTTAGCTTTTTGATGCTAACAGTTGCCTAGCAGCGGTAAGTCATAAGAAGACCGCTGCTAAGCAACTGTTGGCATCTAGAAAAACGCCATAAGAACTGTCCCTAAATGGATGGTTGTTGCTTTTTAAACTTAAAAGAAAAAAGTCCGATGCTCTGAAACTTCTGGGTTTACGATTTCATGCTGACAATTTCATGGGGGTTTCATGAGGGAAATGGGGGTTTTGTGGATGCTAAGTTAATATATCGTTTAAAGCATCTATCATCTGTCTATATATATTGCCGTTAGCTTGCTAACTGTTAGCCTCTGTGTCTTCTAGATGCTAACAGTTGCCTAGCAGTGGTGTTGTTCTCACACCTTACAGCTGATGTTATTACTTGAATGCCAAACATTTTGTGTAGACAACGTTTCATGTCAAAACCACAGGCTCACGATTTCCATTTCAAGACAACTCTTGCTGCTAGAAACCGCTTAGGCTAACATATTAGCATGCTAACAGCTGGGTAAAATTATGTAGGAAATGCAAAGATGACATGTTTGGTGTTTGTTTTTTGAAATTATTGAAGTTAAATGCACCATCTAGTTTCTGCTTTATCTCTTGTTACACTGCACATATATTAACTATTAGCTGTTTGTTCTTCTGATATATACTGTACCACTAGATGGAGTAACAACTACAGAGAATTACTGTTACTGAAGAAAACCCTTGTTATTGTCACACTGGAATCTGAGTATCGCCGTATAGCCTAATTTTCTCAACATTTTAAATAATTAAGTACACATTGGCTATAAATTCATTTTAGTTACTAGACAAAGTTTCCCAAAGAGTCACAAACAAGAACAAATAATACCATGTCTTTGTGTTTCATTGCTCGGTGAAGAATTTGCGTTGTCTTCAGCTCAAAATCAGAATTTAAAACTCATTTAGGTCATCGTACTCAGTGTCCTAGTTGTTGTTGTATGTGGAGGGGTTTTAAATTAGATCAAATGTGGTCCCATTTAAAAACAATTTAAGAAAATGTGCTTCTGGCTAACTTAATTGTTTTCCCTCTTCCTTTCCCAGCCCTGTTTAATGTTTGGTGAAGGCAGATTTTAAAAGTCACAATTCAATCATCACTGCATGAATCTGATGAAGGCCATGGGCCGAGACACTTCGGTCTTATAGAGTTATACCATACTCAGTAGCCGATTACAAGTGTTGCTGGAGTGGTGACCTTTTCATTCCAATATTCGACTTCTTGTGTATTTTATCATGACACTGTCACTTGTTTCAAGGCGCCCCTGAACTGTAATTTGAGATCACAGTGTTTCCTCTCTCTCTTCTGTCACTACAGTGAGCGATTGAAGGACAAACCGTGCTGATGAGGCTGAATTGGTGCCGCTTCATTATGAGAGCAGGACATGTATCAAAGGCAGCGCTGGAAGGTCAGCATTCACCCATTCACTGTAGTATGATATGGAGAGAACATTTATTTAGAGGAGAAGAAAAAGCGAAAGGAGCTGTATAATATAAACGTATATGTGAACAGTTAAACAAAAATAAGACGTTGCTTCATCACATAGTTCTGGATCATTCTGATGGACATTTCTTATTGTTGTCTTACATTTTAACAAAACAAAACAGATTGATTTACGATGAAAATGAAAATTAGATGCACCCTTTAATGAAATTGTAAAAAATCTGCTCCATCTGACTCGTTTAGAAGAGGTTTAAGTGGGTGTAATAAAATCTGATAGTTTGGATTTTTGTTTTGTTTTTTTCAGAGTAGTAATTTCTTTTATCGATTTAGTATATTTCCCTGGAATAACTTAACAGTGTTTTACTTTTAACATTTTATTGTACATGCAGGCCTTTCACTGTGTCATGGAGAATTTGTTTTAACAGCTCCCTCTTCTGGCCAAACGTGAAAGTGAAGAGTGAAGTAAGACCGTTGGTTGACTCATGTTTTTTCCTCACAACTGGTTTAAAATCTGGATGAATTAAGCTCTCCTTTTTTATTACAGCCAACAGGATGGAACAGGATGGAGACAATTCATCTCCATCTTCATTTTCTGTAACCGCTTGTCCTGTGAAGGGTGGAGACAATTCAATTAAACTCTGTATACGGCCACTTTCCACTGAAAGACACAAAACTATTGAACAGCCAAACCTCAAACAATAAATAATATTTTATAATCTATGTGGAATTAATACGTGAATATGTTTTCATTAGGAACATCTGGTGCACGCCTGAAACTCACAGAACTGGGGTCTGTTACTCACCTGTAACTGGAAGATCTGTTCTTATTAACCTGGATGGTGTCTTGGTACTCTGGCATTTAATGGTCAGAAACTCTAGTCTCAAAGTGTGAACAGGGTTGAAACTTTTTGGGGACAGATGAGCTTTTTGAGATCAGTCCACCTCTCCGTTTAGAGAAGGGATCTCCGGTTTAAAATGTACTTAAAATGGCTTCCTTTACTCCTCTTCTAAATTATCTGTCTTCTCTGGCTAAACGTTGTTGTCCTCCAAGGAATGTCCCTTGTCCTTCAGGTACAGGTGGACAGCTGAGTCCTGTGTTGAGCCATGCGTCTGTGAATTCCTCACTTCTCTGAAATACATGAACAATAAGACAACAAGGAAGTAAACAGCATCACTGATGGATTCATTTAACTGAAAATGTCGACTGTGCGACTGTCGACTGTCTCTCTTTGTGTGAAACACAGAAGATTGTTAAACCTTTCCTCTTTTTCCTTCTGCATGGGCAGATTATCACCTGCTGACCCGAGCAGAGGTCGAGACAGGAAGTGATGACACTCGGTGAAGTGACACATAATCTAGGTCAAGTCATGTTAGGAGGAAGAGGAGGAGGAGTCAGAAAAATAACACTTCTACCTCACGTTTAACACGACCTATTATATCATTATATATTTAACCACCACTTTTTAAATTAGAAAATGAAACAGACTTTTAATTTTTGATTTAAGTCTTTGAGACCAGAGTCAATGCAAATATAATAATATTTCCAATGTGGTGTCACAGTTTACAGCTCTATTATTGGTTTTGTATGAGGACTTGTTTATTTCTAATTAAAAAATAAGGATTTTTTTAAGAACATCAAAGTTTCTCTCTACTTTTATATTGAAATGTTTTGATTAAGGTTGATTATATTCGAAAAACTTGTGTTTCTACTACAGAATATTTGACAAACACTTCCTGGATCTTCCACAAATTAGTTGTTGCTTTCAGAATTAAACAATGCCTTTTTTAAAAAACTCTTATTACAAAGTGTATTCCTGCAGTGCTCAGGCCGTGCTGAACTAATGAATCCATCCACTTGCTACAAAGAGGATTACTGCTCCCTTCTGCTTAGCTTAGTTACCTCAAATTAGGATGAGGGTAAGGAGAGGTCTGCTGCCTACAGCAGCCATCTGTCTGCCAGGTGGACAGTAGAGCGGTCACTCTGCTGTAAATGGAGACGAGGCTGGAGTTGGATGTTTTGATTTACCCCGACGAAGTGAGGTCTGTTACTCCGGAGGACCTGAGAGAATGGGAGCTGGAGACGGCGAGCCAGGTGTCCATACCCACCATCAGACTCTTTGTGGCTCTTTACCCGTACAACCCAGCCGCAATGTCGCCCAACTATGAGACAGCCGCAGAGGAGCTGCCCTTTGTACCAGGCCAGATTATCAAGGTAAAAACCTTGTTACTTCAAACACTTTATGGACTGAGTGCTTCTCTGTGACTTGTGTGTTAGTCACTCAAATACCTATTTGAGTGAACATGATTTCCTGTTTGTGCTACATTCAGGCCACCTGTACGAGTACAAAGATACGAACTTTATTTCCTGTCACCGTTGCCAACTGATTGATGTGATTTACCGCCTTTTTTCACAGAATGAGTGTGCGGCTACTGCAACATGCAGATGCACACACGCACACACACACACACACGCACACATACTTTTTTTTGTCACCTCAAACCTGCAATGAAGCAATAAAATAAACTTTGTGCATTTGTTATCAGGTGTTTGGGGACAAAGACCCTGATGGTTTCTATCACGGCGAGTCGGGTGGTCTCTCTGGTTATGTGCCAAGTAACATGGTGGCTGAAATCCCGGTGGATGATGAATACCTGAAACATCTCCTCATGCAGCAGGGATTCCTCCCCGTCGACCACACAGGTATAACAAACATAATATACAGTAATATACAGAAGATAAACACAGAAAAACTACAAAAACATGTCTGTAATATGCAATTATTGATGAACAAGGCAGAACTAGTTGCTCAGAAATCATCTATGAGAGGCTGTTTGTAGAGAGTTCAGAAGTTTAGAAGAATAAATAAAAGTAAATCACCAAAAACATGCAAATAAAACTTTCATCAAGTCCTTGTTTAAGGTTTGAGTCTCTCTCAGACTGTATTCATTTTCTATTTCAGCATTAAAGTTGTGCTGAAGGTGTGTTTGCACATTTTCACCCACAGGTATGTCTTTAACGCCCGATATGAGCGAAGTGGCCAGCATCCCTGACAACGTCATTGTTCAACGAATGGTCGCCTTATTTGACTACGATCCATGGGAGAGCTCACCTAACGTGGACAGCGAAGTGAGCACTGCAACAATCGCATTAACCGCATAAAACTAACCCGCTGTTTTTAGTAAGTAAAGTGACTCAAACGTTGCTTCTCTTGCAGCTTGAACTTGGCTTCCGATCAGGAGACATCATCTATGTGTTAGGTGACATGGACCAAGACGGCTTTTACTACGTGAGCGTCATCTCTTCACTCACAACCCCCATGACTGATACTAAGATATTACTCTTGACATTTGCACACAGGCTTAACGTTTATCTCGATTTTAGGGAGATCTGCACGGGCGACGAGGTTTGGTTCCGTCGAACTTCCTGCAGCCGTTACCCTGGGAGTAGAAGAAAACGCTACGATGCTTGTTACAAATGCCAAGACTCAGAGTGAGAAATGAGCAGTTTTTATAAAAAGATATTTAAAAATGACATTTTATGTGTCAAAAAAAAACAACATATTTTTTATTTTTATATTAAATTATGGCTCTGCATCTTCTTTAGATTGCATTGAATAAATGAGCAATGATAAATAAAGTGAAACGAGTTCTCAATATATTTATCAGATATTTCCTTTATTGAAAGAAATGAAACAGAAATTACAGTTTATGTGAAAGAAAGACAGAAAAGAACATGTATATCAAATTATTGTATTTTAACTTCTACTTTATGCAAGTAAAAACAACAGACCAATTCACAAAATCAAAATATAAATGAAGTATCTGCTTGAAATGGATTTATTATTGGAGCCTTAATCATACATTTTTATTCTCAGTGTGTTGCAGACCACAGCGTATTAACATAGTACGTCCATTTTATGCCTTACATCCTGTTTATATATTTTCTAAAACTGTTGTCTGTCATATGTAACAGTGAGAAACACTTGCTCAAGTCCCTGCACCAGCTTCTTTTTTTTTTTTTTTTAGTGTTTTAATTTTGTTTGTCAGAAACTGAAAATAAACTCTTGAATTCAAATGATGCTCACCTGCGTTACTTTAACCACTCATCACAACTTTGTATTTGTTAAAATATTACAGCATTTCTTAACTAATCTCATATAATTTTGAAATAAATGAACACAAAGATTATATGACATTAGCAGGTTGTCACACATAGTCCGGACGGTTTCTTCTGTCACATTCCTCTGCAGCCAACAGTATACTCATCCATAAAGTAGGAAACACTACACTGTGTAATGAAGTTTAGTAGTGCTTTCTACTTTATGGGTGACAACACTGTACATCAGTAGATTCTGGTCGCTCCACCGCAACGACTGAGGAATGAAGGGTTAAGTAAAGGCAGGTTTTCACAGATTAAACAGAAACAACAATTATTTTACAACCGATCAATACAAACATTTGACAAAAATAACGTAAAACGGTACAATTCAGTGCATTTACATATAATAAAAGCATGATTTGGTTAAGTAGAGTCAGTTGCTGTCAGGGGTTCTTACCAGTGTTTGGACTCCAAAGAAGAAAGAAAACCCAGAAGTGAGCGTGATCTTTTATTAACCCTGTCTGAGCCACGTGGTTAACACAGGAAACAGTCTAACAGTCACACACACACACAGAAATCATGCATGCAAGCAAGTACACAGAGTGATACACCCATGCACACACACACACACACACACACACACACACACACAGACACACACACTTGTGGGAACATACTCAATGTCTTTTTAGTTAAAGAATAAGATTTATTTGTTGTAAAATACTGAGATTTTTTTAAATTTATCACACACATAAAGCTGCAGCAGCTATAGGTGCTTTTGGTAAATTATATTTCAGAGTATTGTGGTTTTTAAAGCACAAATATATCAGATAAATGTAGTTTCACAACCTAGAAGTGCCTCAAAATTAAACTTTTTTTTAGGAAGTGCACTTTGTTACTTTCCACATTTGCGCACACACATGCAAATTCAAAGCCTACACCCATGAAGCAGACCTCACCACCGCAACCAAGGTCGACTTCATCCCCTTTTAAGGACATGCACTTATGAGATGGCACCTGCGTTTGTAACGCCTCTGAAGAAGATATTGATCTGATTTATATTTTATGTACGCTACTCATCTCAACCAAATTGGAGGAGATCAAAGTGAATCAAAGATTCTCAGCAGTCTTATTGATCGAGTGATCTCACTGACACTAGACAGCTCTTTAGTCTTTACATTAACAAAGGGAGCGCGGCGGCCTTCAGCGTTACGGCTGTCGTAGATGACAGGAAGGCCTTCTATTTCTGAGAACTAATTTACGCCTGCATGTTTTATTGTGGGTNACGGCGTTCCTATCCCGCCAGCAAACGTGCAATATGCTTGCAACAACAGAAACTTTTCAAATAGAAGTTGAGGCAGGCTTGTGTCCTCTGTTGTCAAGACAACCCAAAACCTCAGAGTCACACCAAGAGAAATAAGAGGAAGTGGGGGATGGGCGGCGCACGCAAACCGAGAAAAGATGTCCTTGTTAGAAGAAACTCAGAGCAGGCTGTGAGGCGGGAGATAATCAAAGACACAAAGTTTAATTTGCTGCACATACAGATGTTTACGCGCGTCTGTCTTTTTACGGTTGTCAGTGTGGTTTCAGTCCAAGAACACATGAAATGATCCTCATGATGCAGCAGGCCGGCATGACGGTGCATCCTGCAGATTATCTTAACAATGTTGCACCACAGGCTGCATCTATTCTTGTGCAGCATGGGATTATATCCAGAGTGAGCTCCTCCACTACTTAGAGTGATATAGATAGCATCAAGTTGCCAGAAACAAGCTAATGACACCAGTGGGTATTATCCTCCCAGGTCACTGATTGAATTATGTTTGATGACTGATCTCAGACGGGCAATTAATGTGTTAAGTTGATGTGAATGCATCCCGCTGTGAGTCTATTTCATTAAATAAATATATATATACATCATTAGGATCATTAAAATGAAACGTGTTGGAAACTGAATCTATGAGTTGTACTCTTTATCTCCATTCCTGTTTCTCAGCACTCAAGCTTCTTCATTATATCACATCTGTGGGTTTGTTGTTGAGTCACAAAGCGAGAGATTAAACTTCCCCATCACCCCTAAAGATAGAAAGAAATCGTTCGTGCGTATTTAGTCACCTTTTACAACACTGTACGTACAGTAAGAGGCTGCTATCAGCCATGTGAACAGACTTGTTCAGTGCTGCCACATAGTGGATGTAAGAGAAGGTGACGCTGATAAAAATCCAACTGTAGTCTGGAAAAGATGAAGTATTTGTTCATTCATTCATTCATCTTGTGTAAGTGCTTGTCTTGTGAAGGGTCGCGGTGGGGCTGGACCCTATCCAGCTGTCATCGGGCAAGAGGCAAGGAACACCCTGGACAAGTCTCCAGTCTATCGCAGGGCTAACACAGAAAGACAGACAACCATTCACAAAATAAAAATTAAAAGGTTCTTTATTTTGTCTGGCTTCCAAATAGTGGTTTCCCAAACAAACAAATTAAAATCACACAAATGAGGCATAAAACAGAAGCTCTGTAGAAGTCAGCTCTGAGTTACTGTAACTGTGAGAGTAATTATTTATCTTTCCTCTTATCTTCTGTTCACTTCACTTCAGTTTTATTTACACAGAGGCAATAATAGTCATTTGTCTGAAGGCACTTTGCAGAGCTCAGAGCACTAAAGTGACAGTGGAATGGAAAAACTTTTAACAGGAAAAATCCTTGAGCAGATCACAATAGATGGGGCACATCTGCTTGAGGTGGGTCGGACAGAGAGACAGAAGAAAGGGGGAGCTAGGAAAGGAGAGAAGTGAGGGGCGATAAAAACAGTAACAGAAGGAGATAAATTGATATATGCTTCTGCAGCATACACCAATCAGCCATAACATTACGACTGACTGGTCATAATCACTGATGATATGAATAACACTGATTATCTGGTTATACCTGTCAGGTAGTGGGTTATACGAACATCAAGCAAACACTTAGTCCTCAAAGTTGATGTAAGAAGCAGGAAAAATGTGGAAGGATGTGAGCGACTTTGACAAGAGCCAATTCATGATGGTTAGACAACTGGATCAGAGCATCTACTAAACTGCAGCTCTTATGGGGTATTACTGTACTTATCAAAAGTGGTCCAAGAAAGGAACAGACGTGAACCAGCAACAGGGTCGTGGTTGGCCAAGGATCACTGATGGTCTAATCCAACAGACGAGCTACCGTAGTTCAGATTGCTCAATAAGTTAATTCTGGTTCTGACAGAAAAGAGTCAGACAGTGCATCACAGTTTGTTTTGTATTAAGCTGCAGACCAGCCAGGAGTGTCCATGAAGGTGTTCAGTTTCAGGAATAGTTTGAGGCCTCCAAATTCACCAGATCTCAGTCCAGTCAAGCATCTGTGGGATGTGTTGGATAAAAAAGTGTGTCCTGTGGAGATTCCACGTTCCAACATGTGAATCTTTAAGGATCTAAAGTTAACTCCTTGGTGCCAGATACCACAGGAGATCATGTCTAGATGAATGAGGACAGGTTTAGGGTTCAAAGGAGGGGGGGCTACAAAATAGTAGACAGGTGGGTCTAATGTTAAGACTGTTCCTGTAGCTTTTATACAGTTTTTTTAGTATGGGCAGTGAAGCCAGAAATGAATTTGTTTTGCCGTTTGGCTAATTCCGACTTTGTAGTTTCACTTCTCTCCTAAAACAGAACCGATGTGCCATTTCCCTACAGTTGGCTGCTACCCTGAACGCAGCACAGTGACGCATTTGACGTCGCAAAAATAAAACGCCTCTGACGTGCTGCGTTCACGGTTAAACTGACAGTTTGAACTCGGGGGGTGGGTGGCTCTCCTCTTAGTAACTACGGTGGTTTCGTGTTTAAATCCGGTTACCGGTGACCCGCAGGGATGGACCGCTGGAAGGGCAGAGTGGCGCTGGTGACCGGAGCCTCGGTGGGGATCGGGGCGGCCATAGCTAAAGAGCTGGTCCGGTACGGCATGAAGGTGATGGGCTGCGCGAGGGACGTTGAGAAAATACAGGTTTGATATGAAAACTTATCTGTCAGCACTTCTGAGAATTACAGTCCACAAAGTAGAGGAGTTCACAGAGAAGCTAACTGTTTATATTATTTCTATCTATCCTATTAGTTGCTGTAACACATATAATTTTAAGCCATGTCATGTTTATGTAAGCGTGTGAAAATGTCATTTATTTACAGGAGTGAGCATGTGACACGTTTTGGTGGTGTCACGTGACTTTCATCTGCCGGAAGACTTTGTAGTGCAGAAGATCAACGTTACTTTACTTTAATTAATGTCTCTAAAAACTGTGTTTGAAGACAGGATGTTTTCGTCTTGTACTTAACTCTACCATGACATATTTTTATTACTATAAAGATGGTTGTAAATTAATAATATATATAAATAATAGTATAAAAATGGCACTAACTATGTATTTCTGATCACAAAGCGTACAATATATGTGTTGTTAACTGAACGACTTGTGCTGCCTTCAGGTGGAACTTGTGTGAGGACAGCGGATGCCACGTACACAAAATACTTTCAAGCATTCAAGTGGGAACTATATCCAAGTTTAGCTGCCCTCCAGTGCGTCAACCAGTCATATGCATTTGTTCACCGGTTACCTTGTAAATGCACAAGTTCACTAACAATGCCAACTAGATCTTGAATAGAAAAATCAGCTATCGATTCATAACATACTGGGACAGACCTTTTTAAATGCACGCCATTTCTTGCAGCATCTTGTTAGAAATCTTGCTGCTGTGTCAAGAGATTGGTTTCATAAGGCAAATCTTTTGAGATTGCGCAAGGGGTTAGTTGTTAGTTGATGTGCGAGGGAGATCCAGGCTGAAAGCGGCGTCAAGGCCTGAAAGATGATTGGATGTATGAAGTATGAGAATAACTGCATGAAAGCAATGCCATAAGATGTGAAACTAGAGGTAAAATGTTGTGGAAATATCACAAATCTCTGGAATCAATGCCAAGTTTAGTTTTAGTTTGAAGTAAAATGGTTACAAAACTAAAGAAACTGATAATGAATCAAATCAAGATCTTGTGACTTGGAATCAAATCTATTCAGGAAATCGGTAGCGATACCAAGAAGTAACGTCAATGAGCACTTGAGCAGCACTTCAACAGCAACTGTTAGCATCCACAAGCCATGAAGGCTATTAGTTAGCAAGCTAATTTCTCCCTAATTTCCCCACGGGTATGAATGAAGTCCTGTCTTATCTTAACTATCTAACATAATATGGAAAATGTGACAGTTCTGACTATTTGTGCAGTCTCAGATTTTGCTTCATGGATGATAAAGGGTTTTATAATGAAGGCAGCTGATCACATTGAACACTAAATCCGCCTTCACTAACATCATAACAGTTTTATGAAGTTAAACATTAACCTCTCAAAGGAGAAGCCGCACATTGGGACTAGATAGATCACAAGATGAATAATTTCATTTTTAGGTTTCTGTGAAGTCAGCAGATGTTTCTAAAATGACTCTTATTTTACTGTAATTTTGTGAATATGAAAATCAAACATACAAATTCATAATAATACTTTGAGCTCTATCCTTGTGATTTCAGAAGCTGGCAGCCGAGTGTCAAAGCGCCGGCCACAGCGGTGTCCTGGTGCCTTTCAAGTGCGACGTGACCAAGGAGGAGGACATTCTGGCGATGTTCTCGGCCATCAAGGCGCAGCACAAAGGCGTGGACGTGTGCATCAACAACGCGGGCTTGGCTCACCCAGAGGTGCTGCTTAACGGCAAAACCAGCGGCTGGAAGAACATGCTGGATGTAAGAGCTCAGTGTTGTTATATGTCAAAATCTTGTTCCCCGTCCAGTAACGGAGTGTTTTGACACCAGATATGTTTCTTTACTGTTTGCAGGTGAACGTTCTTGGCTTGTCTATCTGCACACGTGAAGCATATCAGTCGATGAAAGAAAGAAACGTCGATGATGGGCACATCATAAACATAAACAGGTGTGGGTTTATTTACTGGTGATGTGCGCTGACACTAAAGCTTATGGCTCTGTTGAGTTAATATTTAATTACCAGAATTCTTACAAGTAATTTCATATTGCCTCGTAGACCTTGTTCACACCGGCTATCTTTATTACAGGAGATTTGTCTGTCACTGCTTCAAACAGCGCAGCGCTGAAATTATTTTGCGTTTTATTTCTAATCTTCTCTAAAATCACTAAAGACAGGTAAATAAATAACAAAACATCCGTGCTTTTGGTGAGAGAGAGAGACTTCACAGCTTGTTCCACATTATATGACATTTCCCCAAAGACTCACACACAACAACAGCTGTTCAAAAACACTAGCTGTTAAAATATTCTACTGTGCCCCAAAAGATGTCAGAGTTTATTTGCATATAGAGCGTGAAACTGAGACCAGATGCATGTAGAGATGCATTTTATTCAAGATTCAAGATATTTAGCATGTAATAAAAACATCAGTTTAGACCATCGAGTGAAATTCTTACTTTGCAAGTCTCCCTTACTAACAGCACTAACTAAATAAAACCTACAAAGTAGGTGCAAGAGAAAAATGTTAAATTGTCGCCTGGCTTAAAACCAGGTCTGAACACAGGTGCATAAAGTAGGTCAGTTGCAATTGGATTGCCCAGGTCAGATATTAATGCAAGGTCTGAACAAGGTTTCAAATGCGTCCTCAATGGGTTCTAGGTATAAATGCATCCTCACAGAGTCCTGGGTATGTTCACATCTGTTCTTGGAGCTGGCTATTTGTGATCCGATCACTCAGGACACATGTTAATACCAAATCTGAACAGAGCCTTAGTTAGTTATAGTGGATTTACCAACACTAATGACTGAAGATCTCTGGCTCCTCCAGTGAGCAAACATATGCAACACAAATGTTTATCCTTGTTTCTTGCTTTGATCACACATTTATGAACTTGACTTGGGCTGATTAATATTTGTCAATTATTTCATTAGTAAAAACCCTGAAGTGAAATCTTTAAATTGCTGGCAGTGGACAACCAGAAAATGACTTAAATTTATTATAAAAAATCCGTCTGCTGATACAGCTGGATGCTAACACAATAAATAGGGTTTTCATGGAGCCGCTGACACCTAATTAGTTCACAATTTTTCTAGTGCGTTGGCCTGAGCTTGTGAATCTTCCTCTGTTGCAGCATGAGTGGACATCGTGTTGTTCCCAACGCTGAAATACATTTCTACACTGCCACTAAGTACGCAGTGACTGCCCTGACTGAGGGTCTGAGGCAGGAGCTGCGTGAGGCCAACGCTCATATCCGAGCCACAGTAAGGCTTTAACATCATCTGTCTGCTTATAAAAAAAACACTGCTCCACACGTTCAGACTGCATTGTACTTTTGATACTAACACACCACATCACCAGCTAATTCAACCATCATTAACCATTAACGGATGTCTGAGTTTACTCCTCTTCCTCTCTTTCTGCAGTGTATTTCTCCTGGTGTAGTGGAGACTGAATTTGCTCCACGTCTTTACAGCGACAATCCAGATAAAGCGGCTGCTTCATACAGTAAATTTAAGGTAAAATATTATTCCTTCATTCTTTGAGAACTGTGGAAATCCTTACAAGAATAAAAAAATGTATTTAAACACTTTTCTCTGACAGGCACTGGAAGCGATAGATGTTGCAAATGCTGTTGTGTACGTTCTCAGTGCTCCTCCACATGTGCAGGTAATTGATTTCTCTCTCATTTTCATGCTGTTTAGTGTGACACACAAATTTTTGAACTTTGCTCTGTGAATAGCAGTGTTTTTTTTTTTACCAGTAATGAGACAACTTTTCTTTCAGATTGGAGATGTTCAGATGCGCCCAGTGGAGCAGGTGTTTTAAAGTTGCACCATGTGTCGGCTGAATTTCCGTACTGACAAATCCTTCATGTGATTTGTTTACTGCAAAATCACACAAAGCAAACACTATATGTGAATAACTTTTAGTAAGATTTGTACTGTAATTTTGTAATGAAGCTTTGAATAAAATCTAATGACTGGACCTGTTGCATTTCGTCAGTAAATTTTTAAAATGTTTTCTCTAGGTCCTTTTTATATATATATAATATTTAGTATTTCAAATTTTCCAAAACTATTGTTAAATATCAAAAGCCCAGAAGTCCGGTATTTGGTTATTTCTATGTTTGAATTCTCCAACAGCTTTAAACAAACAGAATAGCACAGTTACAGTTACAGGTTAACATAAAGTGACATTTCATAGACATGAAAAAATGATGAATGACCCTGAAGTGTTTGACCACTAGATGTCACAAGCACAATATTACATGTCTCTGGAATATAATAGTACATTCCCATACTTGTACCTCGCATTGGGACTTTTCAGAATGAAAATGTAATAAAGAAAATTCATTTTATAGCAGTATTTAATACCGTAACAGATTTATTTATGCAAAGAACATGTTCAATGCAAAAACTGTTTTGTGAATTTCCATTTGGGCCATGTTAGCAGCATAATTTGCATATTTGGTTTGACTACATCCACCTTCCCATCAGGATGAAGTCTCAAAACTTGTAATTCAAGTTTATATCAATCTGCATGTTTCTCAGTAATGTGGCCATCTGCGTCACGCTAACTTTACATACTCCATTGTTTTTTATTATAATGATTAATATGCCGCAATATACAGTATTCTATATAAAAGTTGTCATATCTATCAACTATCTAGCTAAATAGCTTTACAAACATATTTATACCTAAATACATGCTGAACTAATGCCATAGTCCTCATTAGCTTAGTCTTTTGTTTAATGTCATTTTGCAAATGTTGGCATGCTAGCACAAAATTAAGATGCTAAGCATGGTAAAAAGTGACTAGCGGGGAGATAAAATAACCACAAAATGACCACAAACATGCATGAAACATCAACAAAGGCAGGCACAATAACTACGGGGAGAGACAGATGATGACCTCAAAACAACCATTAGCCATCAAAATGTCCACAAAGAGACACAAAATAATTAAAGAAAGACAGAACATGACCTTAAAATGCCACAAAGATATATAACTTCAAAGAGAATAAGAATAAGAAAATCTTTATTTGTCCCACAATGGGGAAATTGCAGTTTGCAACAGCATGCAGAAATGGCAAAGATATAATAGATAACAGATAACACAAAATAGATGAAAATAATCAAAAAGATACATAAAATGCCCTTAATGAGAGACAAACCACAAAACAACATAAATCAAACACAAAATGACCACAAGGAAATATAGTCTATTTGTCTGCCATGTTGCCTCTTATTTCAGAAACCACAGTTGCTGTAAGCAGAAACATACAACCTCCACCAACAACCAGTTTAACCTCTGCAGGTCAGCTCCTCTGAATCAATACGCTCTCCTCTGTGTTGGTGGACATAATGGATTATTGGATTCTTCACCTAATAGGATGCCACAGAGCGTGATGTTCTCTCATTACCACGTCCCCCACTTTACCACAGATTGTGTATTCTTTTGTGTGTTTTTCTGCCTGACCAGAGCAGGCAGCACTACCTCAGATGTTCAAAGACGTCGCCGCAGAAACGGGCCCGGGTCAGAACCATTAACCCGACCCCTGTACAGTGGGCATTAAGCCAATGTACTGCTCAGCACCAAACAACAAGCAGTTACTGTTAGCAACTAGTCGGTGAAACTAAGCTTAGCATTTAGCACCAGAAATATCGTCACACTGCAAGAATGTCTGAAGACAAAGATGTTTTGTGTAGCAGAAATATGTCTTTTCCTTTTCTTGTTCGTCATCTTTTTAATCTTCTCATTGACCTTCAAATTTTTCTCATGACCTCCCAGGAAGATCCCAAACAAGAAGTATCTTTTTGTTCTTAGTTTTGAGAATAAATATTGACTGTGTCTGTTTACTTATTTGATAGAAGCTAGAAGATAGGTTTGTAAAACTGTTATTTGACCACTAACTATGAAGCTAACATTAGCAGCCAGTTAGCTTAACCTAGCTTCTTAAAAAAAAACAGATTCCTCCTTGCAGAACTAAATGTCATAAAATAACACGTCCGATTTTAACAAGAGACAAACCTAGCTACCTAACTAACTAGCTAACTTGCGCTCTGTCTCTGTTCATGATATGGGTATTATTTATCGAAATTTAGAAGATATATTTGTAGTTTACCTCTTAATGAATAAACAAGAAACATTTGAACACGTGTTTTCAGTGTTTCGAGTTAATGTGTAAAACTTGGGGCATATTTTTTGCATATAGCATCATAGTCAGTATTAGAAGAAACAACCTGTAATGTTAATCTGTGTGTAATCATGAGTAAATGAACTTAATATAGATTTAAGAACAAGCATGAACACAAGAAGTATTTTAAAAGGTCATGAGCTTCAGGATGAAATGGAAAATTCCTTGCACTTTTTCTTGCCCCACTGTGAGAAATAGTTTTATCACACGCCCAACTGTGTTAGTCGGCCTGCCACTTCAGCTAATTATTGTGTCTGAAAGCCAAGCTTCTTTGAATATTTGGGTGTCTTCCAAAAAATCTGGGAACTTGAGCTGTGGCGTGAAAGTCTGCGTTGTTCTTTTTTTCTCTCTCTCTCTCTTTCCAAGAATTATGGGTGTGGTGCAATTTATTTGAAAATCTTTCCTCAATATACCAAAGTGTGTTTTAGATATGTCAGATGTGATAGAGATCTTATTTGGACATATTCAACTCCCAAACTCATCCAGATAAAGTCCTCTTATGCCAGCATGTGAGGGTCAGCTGACCATGAGGATTTGAACCTTTGCACCGGGTGTTACAACCCTCATTGGTGGAAGGTGAACGTAATGAGCACCTAATCTGTGTGGAGAATGTGACCCCTTCCTAAACCACACACAGGGGAGGCAGCTATGAGATCTAAGTCCTCAGTTCCATTGAACAAAAGAGCACAGTGCGTAAACTCAACATTTTCTTGGCATGCTTTCTGTGGCTGCAGTATGGAAAGAATGGTTCACAAAAAAATAAAAATTAATCAGGTTAAGCAGGTTAGCTTTAAGCCTCTGAGTCTTAGATTTCCACTTCTTTCAATTTGATTAAACATTTTAAGCTGAGATAATGTGCACACAAAATTATTTTTATGATATAATTTAGATTTTCATTTGCTGGTTAGAAAAGTAGCTAGCTAGCTAACAAACTAGGTATTTCTGTGCTTTTGGCGTAATGTAGCCATTTATATAATTGCAGATACATAGTTTGAAAGATTTATTTGACATTTAAACTTTCTTGTCAAGAGTTAAATGAGAAGATAGCTACAGTTTAATCCATAAGCCTCATCTTTACCCTTTGTTTAGTGTTCATTTTCAATCCTTAGCATCCTACCTCTTTCCTTATGCTAAACATGAAGCTTACAGTAGCTTACATTAAACTAGCTTGTTAAAGAAACACACAGCTTTCTTTTTGTTGTCCAAATGTAATATAATAATATGCCTTGCGAGACTTCTAAAAGTCACGCAATGTGTCAAAATGTAAACAACTGAAATAGATTTTAATGGCTTGTTAGTAACAGAGGTAGCTAGCTGTAAGTAGTTAGCTCTTTCTTTGCTCACGATATCAACAAATTCATTTAATTTCATATAGCTAAGAAGTTGTACTGGATAGTTTGACACATTCACTTACTTGACAAGAGTTAATTGAGAAGACTGCTACCACTTTAAATATGAAGCTAAAGCAGGTAGCTTACCATAGCTAATCAAAGAAACAGGGAAACGGCTAGCTAGCTCTCACTTTCTCCTCATGATATGAACCTATTTTATCCAAATTTATATTATTTTAGGCGTCTACAAAGTTTGAAGAAACAGCTTGACATTGCTGGATGTACAAATTAACTTTCTTGCTAAGAATTTTATGAGATGATAGCTACCACTCTGCTACTCTGATGTGACACTAATGTTAGCAGCCAGATAGCGAGACCTAGCTTATTAAAGACACAGGAAAACATTGTTAAATCTTCCAAAGAAAGAGAACAAATGAGTTTTCATTCCCAGAAAATATATAAAATATTCTATTCTATTTTAATATAATAATATTAGCTTGTGTTCACATTATGACAGGACATAAATTGAGGCATTGTCGCATACATTCATAATCATTCAGAAACTTTATTACTGACATGCAAGATAAAGTCACAAACATGATTCTCATATTACAATAGCTACTATATGATTTTTGTTGATTTTGTGATTTAGTGCTGAACCAGAAAAGACTAAACTGTAAATATTTTTGTGTAACATAAAAAGAAGCGAGCCTAGCCAACTAAGATTGCATTTTTAAATCAGCGCCTCCACCACATGGCTCATTGTTGTCTGTTAGACAGTGCTGCTTTCCGTCTCTTCTTCCTGGTGAATTGTGCTCTAGCTCTTTCAATTGATAACTGAAGTGGACTCATGACGGGCACTGCTGAGGTGGTCAAATGGGCCTTTTCAGATCTGAGCACTACAGAAGTGGCAACGTTGGCTGGCGAGGTTGTAAATGTCTCTTGTTCAGTTTGTTTGGGGATAGGAATTCCATCGCTGAGGGCACCAGCTTTCTTTCTTGTTTTTTTGTGGTGTCTGGCCGTCTGCCGGTGACGTTTAGTGCTCATACTAGGGACGGCTGTGGTAAAAAGCCTCCATTCACTGTGGGTTTCTGTTACTTCAGTAGCCCAGTTTGCAGGATTGTTTAGTGCAGTGTCTGGAGTTGTGAAAACCGAGATCGTGTTTTCAGTACTGTTATAAGAAGATAACGTGTTTTCACTTGAATGAGGAACAACAGTTTTTCTGTTTCTGTTTCTCAGTCCTCTGACTTTTGAACTTTTCAACACACTAAAGGAAGAGTTCAGAGCTGTAACTTGGACCTTCCCTCTGAAATCGTCAGAGAGCTGCCGCTCTGTGGTTGGGACTGATGTTATGGCGGGAGCCCCGGTTGCAGGGATCGCTTTCAGATCGTCCACAGAGGAATTTTGTTGGGCAACAGGCACAATGGGCGAAGGGGAGCTGGCTTTCCTCCTTTTCTTCCTCCCCACCCTGTCCCCTCTCTCCTTTGACCTGCTCCTTTTGTCTTTGGGGATTACAAAGGGGGTAATGGCAGTGCTGGCGACAGGTCGATTTTCAGCGTCATTCCCGCGTCTTTGTTGCTCGGGCTCTGTTGTTGGTGTTATGGTAATGATGGTGGGGACAGAATCAGCTCTTACGTTGTCTGTTGTGTTAGCTACAACCTCCTCAAAAGAAAGACGATGAGTTTTCTTGCTCTTCCTTTTCCTTCCCTTTCTTTGCCTTCTGTTATTTGCTTTATGTGGAGTTGCCATGATCGCTGAAAGAGCGGTTTCTCTTGTTAGTACATCAGCGTCCATTGGCTTCTTCTGGACTGTGGTACGTGACGTAACTGAAACCATGTCCTTATCCGTGGCTGGTTCATCTTTCATGACTTCATTGGAGGGCTCGTCTTTTCCCCCGAGCTCGTATTCTCCGTCACCGCCTCTGTTGGTGTTTCTGCTTGGCTGCTCATGTTTGTGTGACTCATTGATGAAGTTACTGAGAGACATGACTGCTTTGCTGCCAGACTGTGAAACCACAGCTCCCTCCTCTGCTTTAACACCTGCCTCGGCTTTCTGATTTCTCTTCCTCCCCTTTCCTTTTCCTTTTTGCTTTTTGTCGGTTTTCTTCTTCTTCTTCTTCTTCTCTGTGTTTTTCCGCTTCTTCTTCTCTGAACTTTGCGCCTCGCCTTTATCAGAGTCGGCGGTGGAGCTTTGAGACGTGGAGACGGTTGCGAGGACCTTGATGAAGTCCTCGGCAGCGGTGACAACGTTTCTGAGCGAAGGCTCTTCAGGGCCGGACACTGTGGACTGAGTTGGACTCTCTGGCTTCTCTTCTTCACTGCTTTTCTTGGAGTCTTTCGATTTGGGAGGAGCCAACGTCAGCTTATCAATGACGTCAATACCTCCAAAGTCGTACGGCACTGCTTCTCTCAACACAGCAACAGGGAACTTCTCATATCGTTTACACCTACAAGAGAAAGAGCAAAAGGCGAGGTGGTGAATTCAGTGAGCAGTGTTCCTCGATATGTTGAAAATCTGGTTAAGGGTTTACCCTGATACTTACATGCCATACCAGTGCCGCTCTGCACACTGCTCTTCATAGGCTAAGTCAAAGCAAGGAACTCCGATGACATTGAAAAATGCCTGACCAACGACCCTGGAGGACGTGTCATTGACTTTCCTCAGGCAATCTTTCAACCTGTGGCGAGAACAAAGGGAATCGTGCAAGGACAAAATAATTTGATCTGTGGCATAATAATACGTTACAGGTGCAGCTGTTGGATTTAAGTGACAAACAGATGGTGGTTTACCCTGCAGCACAATGCGTTGCTGTCATTATATGTTCCAACATGAACCAGTGAAGTTGATTTTCAGGAGTTTAGTAATATTTATCTGACATTTTAAACACACATATGTCTTAATATTTAACAAAAAACTATATTTCTCTGTTTTTAAAAGCTGGTTTGTGAGTAGCCCCACAGTAAGATCTCTAATAGAGATAGAGGTGTTTAAACTGCTGATAATTAATGTCTGTGACTTATTATTGTGGTGATTCTTAAAAAGGCTGCCGCATCTAACATCATTTTTGTCAGCTGTTTCACTCTGTTTTACTCTACACATTGATTTTTACTTCTTCCACTTGTGTTATTTAGCTCAAATCAAAACGCCCAACAATAAATGCAGCTGCCTTTTTCATCTCTTTCATATGGTTTAAACAGTGCTCCAATTAATTGTAACATGAGAACAGTGTAATCAGAAACCATTTGTCTTCATACATGGGGTTTATTATGACAAAGCATTGGTTCAGTCGAGCTTTACTCACGCATTATCGCAGTCACAATGACACATGGGGTACCACTTGAAATTGGTGTAGCCATAGTTTGAGGAGAAGGCGTGGATGACATGAGGGCAGTGGTCATGAGTGCGGCAGCAGCTGTCAGTGTCTGCAAACTCTCCTGCAAAGAGGAGGTCATTGTTATCAAACCAGGGTACGGCACACACAATCACGTAGCTTTTAATTCACCTTTCACCAAATATTTGAACTTACCCAGCTGGTCGTAGCTGTCAGCCATGTTACCGGCTCCGCACCACAGCGTCCCAGGATAAGTGAAGCCTCTCTTGGATCTTTTCAGAACCTTTTCCTCCCCGTCATCCCCTTTCACCCTGCCGCTGCGCTCAGATCTGTCTTTAAAGTCCCGGCACATCAGCTTGGCTTCATCCATGCGCGCAAAACGCGTCTCCAGCTGTCGACCCGAGGCTCTCTGGTCTTTCAGCCCCAGCCTGCACTCCTGCATGAAGGATTTCACCTGCATCTGGTTCACTATGATGGAGCAGTTCACCAGCTTCCCGGTGGGACTGACGACTGAGCGCACCACCTCGGCTCCGCCTGACACCTGGTAGAGGAAATTCTCCCCCACGATGGACATTTTCGCGCAGAAGGTGCCATTGAGCATGGAGAACATCTCTTTGCTCTCCTTCTCTGCGACCAAAGCGCGGTTCAGGAGGTCGCCTTTGACAAAGTTTCTGTCCAGATAAGACAGAAAGACGAAGAAGACCGACCACATGATGCGGCAAGTGGTACTTTCAGCACCACGCGTAACAGAGACAGCTCCTCGCGGTTTCCCGGCGCTCTTGAGCAGCCCTCCCACTTTTAAGGCGAAGCTGAAGTGGTGTGATTATTAATACGATGAATGGCCACGCTGGGAGGAGTCAGCCGCATTAACCTCTTTATCTTGGGCATCGTTTCTGTATCTATTCCACGAATTGCGCGCAGGTATCCCAAAGCTTTCTTATCTAACAACCAAGAAGGAGAGCAGAGGGTTAATTTGTTGGCAGAGCTTCAACCTCCATCACCTTCCACCGCGCGGAGAGATGACCGCAAGTTACCTCCCTGCCCCCTTCAGCTCACCCCCCAGAAAGATGAGATTTACTTTGGGAACGCGCATGGAGGAGGTTCTAACTTGCCCCCGCTTCCCATGGTAACAGGCATGGGGTGACTGTGCCAACCCTAGAGATTGGACATCTTTCAAACGCCACAAAAACAGGCGCTGAATTGGTGATGACCTAAATCACAATGTAGGGACAAAACTCTTTCACGGAGGAATGTGGAGAAAGGTTGGTGCTGTCACACGCAAACCCTCCCAGTGACTGAAGGGCCTCAGAGTCCCGATGGTTGATTCAGGGGGAAACTCATTAAAATGATGCAGGGATCAGCTGACAGTTTGGCCTCCAGGTATCCTGAGAAGATGATGTGAGCTATACCTTTCAGCCAAATTGAGGGCTTCAGGTTGCTTTTAAGAGATTAGAAATCATTTTTTAATTGAATAAAATGTGTTTACAATTAATTTCATCACATTAAACTGTTTAAAAATCATCCCCAATTGTGATTTTCCCCTAAAATGACTCATATTGAACACAAACTGACATCCTAGAACATTAAAAGAGTGGAAAGAGTCCTGTTTTCTCTTGTATTGTGCACACTGTAATGAATTAAGTGGGTTAACTGTCCTCCAAATCTCTTGCCAAACCTTTGCAATATGCAGGTGCACATACTATAAAATACTGCAGTTTGAATTTCCTTGGAAAAGAAGCTAAAAAGGATTGATAAATTTCAAATTATTCTAGTAATTTTACTGCGAATTTTATAGTGGCTTTAAGAGCATGCACAGTCATAGAATGCACTTGATGAAGCAGCTGCAACTTTTTTTAAACTCTTTATTTAAACTCTTCAGTTCGAAAACATTACGTTATTGTAGGTCTGCATATGATATCTGAAACATTTCACTAAAATGATTCACAGCAAAGTCCTGTACATGTGTGAACAAGTGGCTTTTTCCCCAAAGAAAAGAAAAACTTCCTGTCAGGTTGGGTTTCTAATCAGCCCAGGGTTTTGTCACATGGCTTGTCTTACTCAGAGCTCCGGAGGCGGCGACCCGGCCTTCTCAAGGCACTGAAATCGGATTTCTGGGAGGCGGGGAGAAATGATGTAAAATCACCAGAGGCAACATTCGACCAAACCTTGAGGGAGGAGGAGGAAGAGTGATGGTGATCGTGCTTGTTCACTATGTGTCCGTGTGGAGTCAACTAACAGCCGCGCCGCGAGGCTGAAAGGTGACACTTGATGAAACATGTATTGTGTTGGTTCATGCTGAGTAAGACTTCTTTTATTTGCTCTAAACCACAAACAGGTCAGCAGCAGAACGGTTCCCCCTGGGTGAGCTGAGGAGTCGGTGTCATCCTGCAGAGTTTAGAGTTGACAGATGACATATGTACCGTAGCAGTTACAGCATCATTTATGATGATATATATATATGTGGTAAACATGACGAATAAAACAAAAGAGACATACTTTAGCTTTTATTTCACACTATTCATATGCAATTATATTATTTATACTGTAGCACGCTACTTTATTTCTCTGTTATGCTAACTTACACCTATGCCACTGAAGTCTATTTAGTGTGTTCATGCATTTCTACTTATCCTAATGTAATTAAAGGGAGTAAACGGTCTTGTATTTATATATATAGCGCCTTTCTATTGCTATTCAAAGTGCTTTACAGTTTATCCATCCATTCACGCATTAACACACCAGTATCAATCACTGGGAGCAGCTCTGGGTTCAGTGTTTTGCTCAAGGACTCTTTGCCATGTGGTCCACCGGGGATCAAATCACTAATCCTGTGGTTCGTGGACAACCTGCTCCACCTACCGACCCACAGCCACAGAGGTTTTGACACTGGTGACTAAAAAAATACTTGAATGAACCAACGAACCAACTCGAACTAATTCAATAGTTTTGGGATGGTGTTCAAACGCTGGCTTCAAATGGAAATCATGAACTCGAGGTTAGGACATGGTTAGGATGACCAGTACTCCTATTGGAGGTTGTCATTATTCAGTATATTCAGCCTGCACCACTCCATCTTTTTCCACTTAAATTTACTCAATTTCTCACTTTTCTTGGCCTTGAAATTAATTAACTTGTAATCCGTGAGGTGCACTTCCTGTTGCACCTCACGGATATGTAATATTGGCTCATTTTCTCAAATAAACGAAGACACAAGAATAATATTTCTGCTTCATTTGTTTGATTAGATTCTCTTTTAGGGTGTTTTTAGCATATTTAATCTTTTTGTTTAGGATTAACAGCGTGTAGAGTGATTTGATTTATTCCCACCACTCTCATCAGCTTGTTTCTTATCTTAGTGCGTAGTATTTAGGCTCTAAAACTGACTGTATGCTTTCTGTCCAGCACCAAACGGCACACACACAACATTAGTGGTGGGGTGTTTAGCACCAAACCAGAGTTAAATGAAGAGTTAATTTTGGACTAAATGTCAAATCTGCCAAGTGGAAAGAAACAGGACCCTGAATCAGTTCGAACGTAGCTCTCTGTAAGATCATCTGGTTCGAGACGCACACAAAACCAAACTGTGGGAAACTTTCTTCGACACCGTTGGGCTCAGCTTGAATTCTGTTTCACAAAACTGGGATGAAATTTCAGAAATCAGTTTATATAATAATAATAGTCAGAGAACCAGGTATTTCTCACGCAGTGAACATGAATCCACCCTGAGCTTATTCAGACACCAAACACCATTTATGATAACAACCTGAGGCATGCATGAGGGAAGGATTAACATTTTTATAGGATCTTTAATCTCAGCTCCTCCTGCCTAGAGCTGACTCTCAGTTATCGTCAAGTGACTTCGGGGTTTGGTGAAAAACCCAGGGGGTAGTCTTCTGTAAAAACATCATTCGTCAACATCAGTTACATGCATGAAAGTTAGTTGTATATCACTTTGTTTTACAGCTGGAGTTTCTGAGAAAACGAATTCAGCAATTCTCATTAAATATCTATTATGCTGGGGAGTTGTGGTGTAGTGGTAAGAGAAGCAGCTTGGGAACGTGCCCATGGTTAAGGCCCCTTGAGCAAGCTCCCCCGACGTTACAACTTGCAGCCTACTGCTCCAAGTGTACACTTTACAAGAACTGAGTAAAACAATGGATGGGTCAAATGCAGAATAATCATTTCCCCATGTATGATTAATACAAAGGAGTGTCACTTCGGGATGATATGGTGGTAGTAGACCAAAACCTCTAAAAAACAAAAAACACAGCACAACATCTAACCATTACTTGTATCAAAGCTAATGCTAATTAAGCGAAGCACCGAATAAATGTTACAGGCATTTAGCTGAGCTCCTTCACGTTAAGGTGGTTAGCATGCCCCTTACACGGTGTTTGATGCTGGATCTGCAGCGCCCCACTCTACGGCAGATCTTCAGACTATACAGCACAGCTAAACGCAGCTTTAACAAACTATTCAATCTGTTCTGACTGTATTTTAAGAATTGCAAAAGACAGTTTTGGAAACAAAGCAGCTGAACTGATTAAAATCACACACACACACACACACACACACACAAAATATATATTACTTAGCCTGATAATTAAAGTTAAAGTTCAATATCATGACATCCATCTGTTTAAGACATCACAGGCGTTGCTACCCTAGTTTTCATAGTCTAGTCTTGGCAGTCACTCTGATTGGCTGTTCACAAAAATCAGTGAGGATTAAAGGACACAAAGAAGCTTCAAATCTAATCTAAACATTCAAACACAAACATAGTTTCACAACATCATAATCATCACAAATTAACAATCTGTAGAACTACTGGTCAACATGATCCAGGAAAAAGCTCAGCTCTGTAGTTTATTAGCTTCCCAGCCTCCCAATTAAATTAATAGTGGCTCTTCCTGGTTCCCTCCAGACTACTGCCACCTGCTGGTATGCAGTAGTTATTTCCTTTCACATAGGAGCAGGGGTGGAACAGTGGGGATGATGGTTAGCACTGATGCTTTACAGCAAGAGGGGTAGAATCCCGGCCGACTGGGGCCTTTCTGTGAGGAGTTTGCATGTTCTCCCTGTGTCTGAGTGGGTTCTCTCCAGGTACTCCGGCTTCCTTCCACCGTCCAAAGACATGCATGTTAGGTTAATTGGTGATTCTAAATTGGTCGTAGGTGTGAGTGTGAGTATCTATCTGTGTCTATCTGTCCAGGGTGT
>JASGAT010372467.1:0-29768 GCA_030220025.1 Chelon auratus | reverse complement strand
CCCCGCGACACTTCACAGGACAAGCGGTTACAGAAGATCAATGAATGAATGAACATAGGAGTAGAGGTACAGCACCTGTGTATGCCAGCAGGACATTTGACTATTTGTGCTGAGTTCAAGTGCAACTTTTTGCCACGGTAACACAGGAGATGTAAGGCAACTTCACGGCCTGTCCTCATTGTCTGTACTCCGTCCCACCTTAAAGTTTCTGCTCATTTACTGATCACTTAAACTTTATACTGTCAGTTTCATGCAGGCAAGTGTTGACTGCAGCATGAAAACATCCAAAGGTTGAATTAATCTGCTCTGAGCATGCATTGTCATTATTATTATTATTGCAGCATTAATGTTTATTTGACACTTAAGTCCTGAAAGTTGAGGCTTTGCAAGTTGTTTCTTTTATACTTTAGATACATTGACTGCAGCAACATGGCAGCAAAACAATAAAAGGAACTAAAACAACTTTGCCACAGCTTGAAAATGAGGTGCCTGTGATTTGAAGTCTTCAGGATTTAAGTGAAAAATCATCAGGAAAATCATCATCGTAAAACAAACAAACAACAATAATATGATTGTAGAGTCTGGGACAGGTCATATAAATGATTAGCTGTCTTTTGAATAAAGAAGGCCTTCACAGACTGCTGGAGAATCAGTGACTAAGTCCTCTGGTATTAACAGCCCCCTCCCACCCTCCTTTTACCCCGCTGGAACCTGATATGGGCCATGCTCTCATTCATTGTCCAGTGCATTCACTCCAGTTTGGCCCTCTAAAAGCAGTTTACGAGTGCTGCACTTCAAATGGACGCGTTGGCCGTTCCTGCAGACAGACCTAAAGGATGGTACCTTTCTCTGATGGCGCCCAACACCAAAGGGCCGGCGTTCGCTTGGCTCCACCCGTCCAGACTCTACTGCAACTCTCAGGTACGATGAGACAAACGCAATGATTTCTAGCTGCTGTTTTTGTTCTCGCTGAGCACATATCTCATCTCTGAGTACATAATGAATCATCTAAGTTGTGTTTTTATCCTGTCAGTGCTTTACTTTTTGTGCATTTTGTCTCTTTGGACTTGCTCCAGGCTCTTGCAGACTGTGTCAAAGACCTTCTCAGTCCGTTCCACAGCGAACCCATTGACCTGGTAGCTGGGATAGATGCAATGGGATTCATACTTGGTAAGAAAACAAACCAGTTCATCTTGAGAGCGGGGGAAAAAATTGTGAGCTTAGAGCAATCACACTCCGAGCTAATTTTATATAGGAGGTTGTTAGTGTGTCTGAGGAGGTCAGGAAACCCGACCCCTCAGGCAAAGATACTAAATTTAGATATTCTGACGCCTCTAAACTCTCTGAGCTTGCACGCGTGGCTTGTGGACGCCAGCAAATTTCTTTTCCGAGACATTCTTCTGTCTGTTTATTATGTTGTTTTTTCAGGCTCGTCCATTGCCACTAATCTTGGGAAAGGTTTCCTGGCTGTCCGCAAAGCCGGTCACCTGTGTGTCGCCACCCAAGCCCAAAACTACACCGACTACAGCGGCAGAGAAAAGACTATGGAAGTAAGAACGGATGTGCTAAAACCAGGTTAATCTTCTTTCTACTTTTAACCCCAATTCTGTCAGTGAGAGGAACGGTGTTTGGGTTGCACGGGGTTTAAAAAATAATAATATTTTTTTTAAAAATCACACTTGATTTCCACTAAAACTCACATTAAGTAGTCTATTGATGATTTTATCTAGTAGTTGATAGAAAATTGTTTAATACAAATTAAATTTGTATTGTATTTGAAGATGATAGACTGATAGAAAAGCAGCACATCTTCACATGTGGAGCCTAAAAAATGCTTAAAACCTTTAATTTATCATCAAAGTTGTTGCTGATTAACTCTCTGTCCACTAATCCACTGAACCGACCCCAAACTAAACGTAACCCACACAGTTAAAGCAGTTGTGTTTAACTTCATATCCATTTCTTCTTTTGGGACACAGCACCGTCTGGTGTTAGCTGAAGCAAATTACATCTGCTTTCTTTTAGGATTCAGTATTTTTTAGGATTATATCAGACTTTATGAAGGCTGTACCAATAATAATTAACATACTGAATACTCAGATATGTTAGTCGTTTAAACTGTAAACTGTGTTTAATTCATTTTTTATAATATAACCAATATTCATTTTCCTGTAGGTCAAGGAACTTAGGTCCGAACTTTTGTCAGACAGAAATAATATATAAAGGTTTGCAAATCCTCTCCTCTTTTTTGTTCTGAGACTAACAAATGAACCACACTCTGTTTGGCACTGTTTCATATTATATCAGTCTATAATTACTGTCAAATGATCTAAATTTATGGGTACTTGCAAAACTTTTGACAAAATCAGAAAAAAAATTAGTAATTTCTCCAATAATCTGATATCCACAACATATGACCTATATAACATACATATGATGCTGGTGGAAGCCTGTAATGTTCACATGAAGGATTTATATCTGGTAATATTTAGCTCGAGCCTCTGTCTAGACCAGTGCAGATGGTACGCTACATTCATTTGTAAAATATGAACATTATTTTTTATGCTAAAGATTTAATCTACCCATGGTGTGCATGGGTGAAGGGTATGTTGAGTGTAAAAAGATGAACGGAGCCAATGGGCATAGCCTCTCTCCTAATCCAGAAACGGTCGTACTAGGCTGGTCACAGCAGCTGGAAACTCTAAGTCGTTGGAAAACTATGTTGATCCAGTATGAGATGAGATGGTCCCTGCAAAGAAAACTATTCTTAAGGTTTGGAGTAAAGAGATGCCCCCCTGCTTTGAATCTTGGCTCACAGAGTTATCGAGCGGTTTATATATAGAGAAAATCCGATTTGAAATGACAGGGAAAGCAAACTGGTTTAAGCAGACCTGGCAACCCTTCCTTGATTACGTCACAGTATATGGAGAGGACCCTCTCTTGGACACCTCAATGACTAATTTTTAAAATACAAACATAAAATAAGTGTATAAGCAGATGACCAAAGAAACCTGTGAAAAGGAGTTCACCATGGTTCTGTTTTGGTTTAGTTTCTTTGCTTCCTTTTTTTCTTGTCCTTATTTATTTACTTAGTTATTTCCCCTCATGTGTAAAGGGGTGAGTGGCAGGCGATGTTCATGTTTGTCACCCTCTTGTCCTGTCCGTTTCCGTCTGAAAAGGTCATAAATAAAATAAAAAAAGGAACGTGAAGTGCAGAAAGAGAATGAATCTGCAGGCAGGCTGGGCTCCAGTAGACTGCCTGCAGCACAAACTCTCAGATCAAGCCCCAAGATGCCCCAGGGGTCATCACACCTCTTTGGAAAGACATGTTAGAATCTTTGAATTGAATGCATCAGACATCAATACAGAAACACACTTTATCTTGTTAGTTTCTGTGTCTCCAGACTGAATAACTGAATAAATGATGAACACGGAGGGTGATTTGATCAGATGGAGATCTATAATGCAGGTAACAAGTACCAAGCAGCTAATTTAGGGTTTTATTTTCACTCTAGACTTGTCAACAAGCTCTGAAAATGAGTGATGTAAAATGCAGTGTATGTGGGTTTTTTGTAGGTGGAGAGTGCACAGTTAGCAGATCTAACCACAATAATAACCGTAAATAAACCAGGTTGGAATTCATTTAAAATCCCATTTACTGTCATCATTTGCTGTTTGCTTTTTTATAAAAATAAGATGAAACACTAATGTGAGTGTCCTTGCTGCAGGTGTGAGGGTGCTGATCGTGGACCAGTGGATCGAGACCGGAGGCACAATGAAGGCCGCCATCCAGCTGCTAGAGAAGCTGGGAGCCACAGTCGTAGGTCAGTCCGCGCCATAACATCATGACATAACAGTCTGACGAAGCCAGACATGCCGGCATTAAATCTGTTGCTCCGTCTGCTGCAGGCGTCGCAGCTGTGGCCATCGAGAACACCGAAGGAGGGAAGTGGATTAAGGAGAAGTACAAATTCTCTCACTGCATCCCCGAAGAGCTGCAGAACCAGATCGACGGGAAATATCTGGACTCCTTCAAAAACCTCAAGTGAACATTTTCAACATGATTCCTAAGAAAAATTTAATAATTTTTTTTTTAAAAAAAGTAATACTTTTATCTGCGTAGACGCGTTGTACAGAGAAATCATTGTTTTTAAATGTGATATTAATAACTGAAACACTTTGATATGATTTATTTTCTCTTTTTAATATATATTTATGTGTGTGTGACATGTAAAACACCAAATTATAAACTTTAAACACAATAAATGGTGAATATTCACTCATTGAGACACTACTTGAGCTTTCAGATTCAGTCACTGATTAGATTGTAAACATTAAAAAAGTACCACGAAGCATCTACACTACATATACGGTTCTCAATCTGTGGATCGGGGACCTCAAAAGGGTCACAGGATGAACAGCAAGAGAGAAAAACAACTTAAAAGTAGATACAGCTTCGATTTAAGGAGTCAAAGGCCAAAAATGTTGAACTTCTGATCTACGACATTAAGAAAATATGGAAAGTACCAAGTAAATCAGTCATTTAACACACAATATTATTGTGAAGAAAAAAAATAATAAATCTTGATTATAAAACAAACTACAGCAGCAAAGATTTAATTCAAGCTCTAAGTAAAGAAAGCATCATTCTTTGGCGTCTTGGCAGCAGCGGAGCGGTCGCCCTGTAACTCCAGACAAGTTAAACTGAGCAACATCACAAGAATCCGCCACACATCCCAACCGAGGGAAAAGTCTTTCCGGGCCAGGAAAAACTGAATTCTAAGCATGTCAGGAAGTGACTTGTCAGCGTTGGACCACAGAAATCCTTCCCTCTCAGCTGGACGGTTATTTTCTGCCGAGGAATCCTCGTTTTGAGTCTTTAAACTCCTGCTCCCATCCTCACTGACAGCAGTTGGGATGTTTCTTCTTGGACGTGGCGTGCAGATTGTTTGAAGTGCTGTTAATTCCTGAAAGAGACACACGAGTCATGCTGTTAAACTACGCGGCAAATACAACAGCTCACGTTGTTACAGAAAGCGTTTGGATACTCACTGACGACGTCTCCGATTTGCCTCGTTCCACTTTTCTCCAGCTCGGCCAGGACGTTGACCTCAAACGCCAGCGACGCGACTCGAAAGAAAAACTCTCTAACGTTTTCACCTGCGGGAGATAAATTTCTGTCAGGGACTGCACAGGAAGTTATGTTTTAAGAAATCAACTGACACTCGCTAGGGAATTTCCCCAACTATGATTAAAATGCATTTTCATGGGAGCAACTGAGTAAACAGATTTTCACTGAACATCTCGGTGCACCACCCAGCTATTACTGACATTACTCATTTTACTGGATTTGAAACCCAAACACTCACCCGTCAGCGAAGAGACGGCCCAATACTCTGCTCGGATCTCGTTCGCCAGTTTGATGGCGTCTTGCTCGATCCGAGAATACTGAGCAGGAGACTGTCGGACAAACCAGACATCACAATCAGCACCAAGAGAAATCTTCTCTCTGCTATCGTCCTTACTGAATAATGAATCAGTTATTTTCTTTAACTGATTAATTGACTGTCTGTTGAAGATGAGGAAGAGGAAGATAAATGCTCATTATTTTGTCCTAAAGATCAGACTGAGGCCTAGAAATTGTTAGTTTTGTCTGATAAGCAGCGCAAAACCTGAATACATCAGTTTAAATATTAGTCTCCTGTGGTATTAGCTAAAGAAATACAACGACTTCTCACCATCAAGAAGCTGAAAGAAGTTTTGTTTTTTTTTGGTAATTATGTGTGAAAATCAATGGATTAGAGGAAATTAAGAGAAAATTTAATACTGCTGCAGGGATGAGCACTTTCACTCAGTTTAGTGAGTGAGTGAGAAACAAAAGACACGTTTTAAACATTTCAAGAAAAAAGCATCTCAGGATTAGAGATTAACTGTCAGATCCACTTATTTTTCTGTGCGACTACATTTCTCACAATTCCACACGGAAATCAGCCACTAGCAGTGTGTTTAGAGAGTCAGGTGAGGTATGTTATCGACTTCACCACCTGGTTTTAATCTTATGGCAGATTGGTATAAGTGGACTTTACCAACTGGAGCAGCAGCAGTTAGTAAATGAATAAGTTAGATATTTGTTTCTGGTCATTTTTAGACAAAAATTTCATTTGTTTTGGTCAAGGCTTCTCCAGAGCAGCAAGTACGCCGAGTTAAATGTTCGGTAAATACCACAGCAGTCATTACTAGAAAAATCCTTAACGACTGCAGCAGTAAAACGTATAATTATACAGTTAAGAAAGTAGAGATGTGACCAAAGTGACCACACTGAGTTAAGTAGTGCCGTTTAAATCCAGATAGTCTCAGTGGTGTCTTTGTCGTTTCCCCCTCAATCACAAACACTTTGGGGTTCGGGTGAAGGAGGCGAAACATTCCTGAGGTCTGAGCCGGGACACAAACTCCTCGCGCCGCTGGCTTCGATCCAAACACGTCACATCTGACTCCAGTAACAACAAGAGAAAGGTCCGCAGGCATGTCCACTTTAAACACTAAAAGGACGTACGCTCAGGTCTTTCTTTGTGCCAACGAGGAACAGCTGAACACTGGTGGGGTCGTTCTCTTTCAGGGCGTCTTCGAGCCACTGCCTGGAGACGACAGCACAGGAGGGGAAATTAAATCACACGAGCTGAGGGCAGACGAACGTGTTCTTATAGTTCATGAGCTTACCTTGCATGGCCCAAGGAGGCAATGTCGTTTAGATCAAACACGATAATCACAACTGGAAGGAAAGAAAATATTATTAGAGCATGTTAAGAGCAGGAAACAGATGAGAGTATTGTTAAACTATGTTATGAATGAATGAGTAGATGGAAAACTCACCCTGGGCTCCTCTGTAGTACGTGGAAGCGATGCACTTGAACCTCTCCTGGCCTGCAGTGTCCCACCTTCAGCACAGAGACAAGACGGCTGAGCGGCGTCACACCATGACTTCACGTGCTTCATGTGTAGTGAAGATTAGACTTACAGCTGCAGACTGAAGGGGACGCCCAGCACCTCGAAGCGCTCCATCTCAAAGTCAACGCCGATCGTTGCCTTGTAGTTCTTATCGAAGGCGTCCTTGCAAAATCTGAACAAGGGCAAAAGATCTGGATTTGGTGTCTGTGAAGATACTTTTATTAGGTCATAAATTATTGCCTAAAGGTTGGTCCTTAGCTATTATGTTAGTAGGTAACTGTTTTTTTTATATATAAAAGGCCCTAACCCTAACCCATAATTTGATTTGTTTAAATTTTTTAATTCAATTTGTGCTGATGATTTACATCATCTTTACTAATAGTCCGAGTAAAATTGCCTCATGAAAGCGTGTCAATCTGAACAGATCAGATTAAGAAAAGCGATGTAAACCTTTGATAATCCATTAAACAGTAAAATATTAGCTTCTTATAAACATATAAATGCTTGATCTGATTGTTTCTGGGTGGAATAAATCTATTCCCTCTGAGCAAAACTGAAAACATGGCTGCATTTTAGTCATCTTCTTTTTCTGAATGTGTTCAGTGTTGTCAATAAAGTTGGGGAAAAACACTTCTTCTGCTGCTGCTGCTCTATTTCCAGCAGAGTTGATGCTCCACTGCAGCAGAGCCACTTGTTTTGGGGGCATTTAAACACTGACTGTATATCTGGTCAGATCATTTTACGAATGTCCGTGAAAACATGGATGAATTCTTGATCAAATGATTTCAATCAGGTTTAAGTAATATCGTCCAGGTAAATGCAGCCGCTGTGAATCCTGATCCAGCAGTTTCTTAAAGGGTCAACTCATCCAAGTTACGTTTTAATGTTTTAGCACCACAAACAAAATCTCATTCACCACCAAAGTATTTGGATGTATCCAGAAATCCTAAAGCTTTGAGATTAATGCGCTCTGCACGGTTAAATTCAAATCACTATGACTTTTAATGTGATTCAGGATCCAGGTGCAGATTTAACTATTCTAAAAAACAGAATAAAACATTGCACTTCCTTGAAGGCTGCACATGCTCTCTTGAGTTATTTATTTCCCAGGGCTTCAGTGCTCACATATTAAATATCTGTGTTGAGTTTACCTATTAATCAGGCAGGTTTTCCCCACGGCCAGATCTCCCACCACGATGACCTTCGAGATTTTAAATCTGCTGGAAAGAATTAAGAAAAAGAAGCAACAAGTGAATAAAAAGCCGCATAAATCAGACCACGTGAAGTAGCCTCAGGTCAGTGTACTCGCCCCACGGTGCCGGTCCGCTGCTCCTGGCAGGCGGTCTTGACCTTATTGTTGAAATCGTCCTTAGTGTGGAAAGCGGCCTCTTTCCTGAACGCCTGAAGAGAGGAGGGCAGGTTTGTGAGACTGTAAACTGCTTTAGAGAGGCAGACAGGAGATAGAGGAGGCTGGGTTTACCTGAGGCAGCTGAGCGATGATTCTGTCCCGACGGACCGGAGGAAGGACACTCATGCCTGAAGCTCGGACGGACATGAAGCCTCGAGGGAAACAGTCACTGGACAGAGAGGCAGAAGAGAGCGGAGTCAACAGTCTGTCATTTTAACCAATGCTTCATCATATTTAGAAGAAAGTCCTCAGGTCTTACCAGTGAAGTTTAAGTCTAGACCCTAAATAAGTCACACATTCTCTGGATTCAGCTTCAAAAACACTTTAGTTTGACGCTTTTCTGTGTTTTAATTTTACAATTTATCAATTAAATTTCTAGAAAATGTTGGAAAAATACAATAAAAAATCTTGATTTTCCAGGTGGCGTCTTCAAATGTTGTCTTCCCCGGTCAACAGTTCAGAAAAATATAGACTTTATAATGATATAAGACATAGCAAATACTTCTCAGATGATGTCTAACCAGTTAGTCAACTGATTGTTTCAGACGTAAATAAGAAACTGTAAACAGCATTATTTTTAACTTCTTGTGAGATTATATAGACGGATACACATCATAAACACAAAATAATTGCATTAAGTCATAAGTATATATTTAAAATGTTAACTCTAAGGTTGAAATAATGTTGACTGTCACATTATTTACACTGGTTTGACTGTCTAGACGCAAATATTTACTAGAAGACTGAATATAATTGAGTAATTATTTTGATTAATCCCAAAACAAAGATCTCATTTTAACATCTATGCTTATATAAGAACTAAATATAAAAGCATCTTTTAGAGTTTACTAACATGTATTTGGAACACGTTTCTCTCAAATGTGAGATGTTTGTTTCAGGTTTTATATGATTATTTTTGTTTTACCAGAACATAGACTGGACCCCAACAATGATTAAAAATCTACCTCTTGTCCGTCACAGCTCCCTGGAAATAGACGCATCCAAACAATTACAGTAAGAAGAGACCATGTTTGTTGACCATGACGGTATTATTATTCAGAGCCAGACAACTGTAATCAGAGCGGATCCACTTACTGCCCCGATTTAATCCTATTGTTCATCAAAGCTCCTCGCAAAGAACAAGTTTAATTTGCTCGATTTTTGTTTGGAGGGAGATGAAACTACTTTTAAAGCAAGATTTCTCATCAGACTAAAAGTAGAGGCTCTGAAAGTTACTGAGAGAGAAAAGGAGAAAGAAGAAAAAGCGCTGCGAGGTACAAACTTTGGAAAGAAGCAGCGTGTTACAGATTACATGTTACAGGATACCTCAGCGACTCCGGATGGTCCGATCTCCTCCGCTTTTCCTTTCCTTCCTTTTCAAAGAGAAAAAAAAAAAAAGAAAAAGACGAGACTTATTGTAAAGCAAAAAGGTCCATTGTTAAAGTGTATGGAGCCGAAGACGATCCACGGAAGTTGAGGGGAGCTGGAGAGCAGACTGGCACCGGTGCAGCTGCTGACTCAGTTCCCAGCATTTACTCTTTTTCCTCCCACATTTTCTCCGCCTGGTCCCCTGCTGGAGGAAATGAGGAATGGTCGGAAACTGGGAAAGACAATCTATCTATCTATCTATCTATCTATCTATCTATCTATCTATCTATCTATCTATCTATCTATCTATCTATCTATCTATCTATCTATCTATCTGTCTGTCTGTCTATCTATCTTGAAACGTCAAAGAAATTAATAATTATTACACTTATAATAAACATTTTAATTATTTTTATTCTCCCTATTCTATTATTGCACAGTTTTCTACTAATTCAGCCATTTGCATTCTTTTACATCTTTATTCTTGTTTGCTTTTATGTTTTTTGTAAAGAATGTGATGCTGAGGACGTCTTTAAAACAAGATACAAACAAGACGATATATATAACTTTCTTTTTCATTCTTCTACATAACTTCTTATGTTATTGTATCTGCACCCCACGAGTTTTACTTTTATTGGATGCATTTGTATTTTTTCAGTAAATGCAAACTAAACAAACGAAACCTTAAATTAAAAATACTTTTTTATTATTATTTTAGTTCTGTTTCCGGTCTATAGAGGGCGCCATAAACCTATTTAGAGATGGCACATACTGGTAATTTCCTGTTGGGTGCAGACATTTCCCTACATAGACATATAAATATAATATTCACATCATTTCAGTATTTTTTTTCCTTCTATTTAGTCATTAAACCTCTTTATACTAATTTTACCTTTTATGTCCCTTTACATTTTTTGCTCTGCTTGTTTGTAAAAACGGTTATGTTTAGGTCATCACTACTTCTACATAGCTTGTTCATCTTATTTTATCTACACAGTACAGTTATCGTTTTCATTGCTGTCTTTGTATGTTTTTAATAAAGGCAAACAATACACTGACATACATTTACCAAAATTCAAAAATACTTTCCTTTGTTTCCAGTCTATAGATGGCGCCATAGGCCTGTCCTGACCTTGTGGAGGTGAAATAAAACCAGGCCTATATTTGTGTGTTTAATGTTCAGTGTATTATGGCACAATAATATAATACTTATATACAGTATGTGCAAAATATGGCACATTTTGTTTGTTTTTTCTAATATGTAAATAATGTCCATCTTTCTGAAAATGTCAACTAATATTACCATGGAATGAATTATTAATCTTATTTTTATTTATTCTTAAATATTCATAATTATTAAACCTGTGTAAACCTGTCTTGCCTGTTTCATCCATTTACATGTTTGCTTTGTTTATTGTTTGTGTTTGCAAAGAAAATGGTCCATTATTAAAAAACCCAACATCAAAACACACACACAAAAAAACCTCACAAAGACCAAATTAAAAATGTATAAACATAATATCTTTGTCACCTGAACACCTGAATCAGACACTATACATAGAATATTGTGCTACATTGAACATGTATGTATATACTAAATAACATGACACGTGTTGTAATTTCCTACTGGTACAGATATGTGTAGTAGTATTAAAAGTTAATTAAATATGTCTGATATGAACATGAACTTAATTTATTTAAATAATATATTCACATTTAAAAGTGCCTCCAGGGTGGATTTTCATCTACTGTCAACATACTTTTATCAAACTTTTCAACCCATACACTATAAATATATTATTTCTATTGAAATAGTGTGAAATAAAACTCTGTAAAACTATGTGTTTTATCCAAATATAAACATTTATAATGGTTTTATGGACCAAAGTAGATAGTCAGTGTAAATATACGATAGGCTACATACTGCACCCACGTGAAAGTGAAAGAGTTCATTCCATAAAAACTTACATCAACACCCAAGTGCTTTTAAATACTTTGTTTATTCATCACACAACAATCCAAAATATGGGACTCCTAAAAGTACGAGATAAATTTTACATTATTGTGGTCATGGTCAAATGAATTTACTCTGTAATCTCTCTGCTTTGTTTTATTCTCTAGTATTTATCTAGACCTTCTTATCATATGCTTATCTTTTACGAAAAGGCACTGTGGTAAAGGCACAATAACACAGGTCAGACACATCTACCGTCCATCCACGTCTATTCTTGGCATCTCTGAAATAGAAAATGAAATGTACTCGTGTTTTTAAATGACACTGTCAGCACTTACAATTTATGGCATGATTTGGAAAAAAAGCATTTAAAGTCCACTAGTGGTCACGGACTGGGTCTTTTAAAATATATATATTTAAAAAAGCTACGCACACTTGAGGACATTATATACAAAGTGCTATATATCCGTTGTTGAGGAAAGACAAGGACAAGAGAACACATCTCCATCTGTTTCTGTAAAAGTTATTAATATTTTGCAAACAAGCAAATAAGGCTACACATGATCTAACTACTACTACTGCTACTCGTGATTGTGCTGCTGTCTGGTCATCGCCAACGCTTTCTCTGATGAGCAGGTGTTAGATGGCAGGAAGATCCAGCTTCAGCTCCACTAGACTTAAATACAGACAGATTTACTTTGAACCACAGGAGGACCATAAATAATCCTGCATTGTTGTGTGCTACGAGTTCAGTTGGTCCATGTCACATTGTGTTAACCTGTCCAGTACCTCTTCAGCCACACATGGCTTCATTGAGATAGAAGGAGACATGTACTACATATACACACATTATTATTATTAAAATCTGAAAGTTCAAGCATGGTCTGGAAAATCCCAACTGGCAACAAGAAAAAACACAAACACATAAAACACTGCTCTCCATGTGAATGTTAAAACATATGGAAACACATGTATAGTGAGCTTTATTAGCCACTGCTAAATGCAGTTTCCCATAATGAATTTTCTTTTAATGGTCAAAATGAATAGTTTGACATTGTTTAGAAATATTTACCACTATTGTATCTGTATGCTAAACCGGAGGCTTAGTTTAGCTTAGCATCAAGACAAGGGCAAACAGTTAGCATAGCCAATCCTAGCCAAAGCTAAGTAAATTCACATATTAGCCCCTTTCATCCAAAGTTTACTCATACTACATGTCATATTGAAACCAAAAAGTGAGCCAGCTCTTTCCTCCAGTTTTCTTTCTTTATGCTAATCCAAGCTAACAGCTGCAGGGCTTAAATTTAGCCTACAAATGTCATGTTGTTAATTTAATTCTCATCAAGGAAGCAAATAAATGCATTTCCCAAAACATCCACTTATTGTTTTAAATAATACTAAACCTTAGTGTCATGTAAGCTTTGTTTTTCAAGAGTTAAATAAAAAGATCATTCATTCTTTTATGTCTGAAAGCTAAATATAAAGCTAGCCAGTACTGGCTACCTTAGCTAGCAAGACTACAAGAAACAAGAGGAAACACAGTTTTCCTGTGTTTCCTCCTCAAGCACCTCTGAAACTCACTATTTAATATCTTGAATTTAGTTTGTCTAAACTTTATTTACTGTTGGACTGAGTTAGCTAGCTGTTTAACTTGGGTAGCAGTTAGCTGCTGTTGTGCTTATTTTTAGTTTAAATGTGAAATACTGTGAAACTAAAGGAAACCCTGTAATTTACTTTCGGAATAAAACATACTGTCAAAAACAAATTGGGATTTTACAGGAAGTTCTTTTTCTCCGTTGGTCAGAGCTAGCTAACTGTTTCCCAATGTTTCCAACATTTATGCTTAGCTAAGCTAACCAGTTGCTGGCATAGGTTAATATTTTCTGTAAAGACATGAGAGTGGTATCGATCTTTGCAGCTGTCTCTTGGCAAGAAAGCCACTAAGCATCTGCAAGAATGTCAACCTGTTCCTTTAAGGTTAAAATGCTAAAAATCCTTCGTAAATATGCTAAAAGTGGTAACAGCTTAACAAGTTTGGGCTTCAATTAAAATAGAGATGCATTGTATTTTTCCCATTAAAAAGTCAAATTTCTGACTTTGCAACATTTGTGGAAATCAGGACCCGAAAAAGGCTGAACTTCGATCCACAAAAACATGTTATTTTGGGGATTTTTGTTCTTTGGCAGTGAGACACAAGGGAACCTGTTGCCACAAGGAATGGTGTCAGTAACAATCTGAAAAAAAACAAAAAATCTAAACTCCCACCTGAAATAAAAACTAAAATAGTTCCGCAAACCTTCCTAACTCAATCGTTGAGAAACTTTTTGGGGTTGCCGTAATGCGTCCCATTCTGTCCCACGTGGCTCTTACTCCGGGGGAAGAAGTCCGCACGGAGCAGGCGGTAGAAATAAACCAGGATCATAATGTTCATCAATATCATGGTGACAAGGAAGTATCCACCGCGGTCCAGCCATGTGTAGTTGTGGACGATGTACCAGGTGAGGTAGAACTGGGTGCTCAGACGAAACATGATGTAGGTGAAGAGGTTGGCGAGCTTGTTGATGTAGTACATGGGCGAGGACTGAGCGCCAGCCAGCTTCAGCATCAGCCTCAGGTGAAGGGTGACGCTGTTGACCTCTACGAAGAGAGCGATTACAGCGCCAGCAACGTACAGCTCAGTGTAGAGGGCGTACAGGAAACACCAGATCACCTGACGGACATAGGACACAGTTAACTAAATGAGTGGTGGGTGTACAATTAATAATGAGGTTGTCTTTGCTGTACTGACTACAACTGTGTGGACGCTTTGCATGAAGCATTTTTTTCCAAACTTTCCTGCCAAAGTTTCTCAGTGATCTGGTAACCACTTGCGTGTCGATGTGTATTTTATCCACAATATCTGAATGACTGGAAAAACAGGATCTCCGCCTTTCACTTCATAATATGAGACGTTTAATTGTAAATACTGGACTCTTCACAGTGTGAATAAAATGTCTGTTGTTTCTGGATTTGTTTAATCAGTGTAAACGTCCTTAACAATTAAACTGTTTTCTTAAAAATCAACAATACAACTAATATTTAAGCCTTGATCTCATATTAATCTCACACATAAAACACACTATTATCAGATACTCTCACTTTTCGTTTGTCTCTGTCTTTCTTTCAAAGCAAAAGTATAAAACAGGTTACAGGTACAGATCACCCTGATACTACATCAGCCTATCTTATCAGAACCAGAAATGCAACCTCAACTGAATAGTGCAAAAATGGCCACAGGCATCTCGTCTCACCAGCACATGGTGGAGTAGGAACTCCCACGATCCTCTTGCATGTCCCGTCAGGATTATGTCACCCGCGTCTTGCACAAAGTATCCTGAGAAGAAAGACAAGTATATCAGACACTGTTTTAGCCAATGCTATGAATCCTAAACCTAAATATCAACTTGAATTGATGGTAGCATCATGTAATCCTGATTTAACTCCTGATTTTAACACTACACAATTTACAGATTTTGAAAAGGCTAGGAGTGCACACTAACAGATTTTTGTCTGACGACTGAAAGACTGGGATCACACACTAACAACTGCGCCTGATGAAGACTCGCAGACAGCATGATTTGTCAAACCAACGAAAGCCAACTGAACACATCAAACTCTCATGCAAACTGTTGGGAGGCCAACAGTTGTGGTATGCACTCCAACCAACATTATACATATAGGCACTCGTGCTCCTGCCACAACTTGTTTAATCTCTTCTCCATTTTTGTGACCCAGGTTCGCTTTGTCACCACTTGCGCTCTTGCATCATGCAACTTCCATTTTGCACCCAGCGAAAAATGCAAACATGCTTGACTGACTGCAACTGAGGTTGGGTCGGGTCATTTCCACTCCCATACGTGCAGATTGTGATCTTCTCCCCCTCACACGCCAACAGATTTTTGTGCTAACTACCCATATTGACTGTCCCCAAATACTGCAGACTGGTACAGACTTTGCCCAGCTGGGAATCATGGGTAAAATCTGGCTAAAAATTGCTAGCTAGCCAATACAAAAAAATAGCAGTCCCCATTTGTGCCATATTTTTCACCTCCAGTCTCACTGTAATATTACCTGAGGGGACAAAATTACTCAGTCGTTGTCTGTGACTTGACAGATGTACAAACATTTACCTTTTGTTCCTTAATGTTTGCATTAGACTAGTGTTGCCACAAGTGATCTAATACAACGATACATAAAACTACAACCTACTACTTGCAGCATGTATCCAAAGATCCACTCTTCAAAAAATGAATTTATTTTGCACTACAGTGCAAGCTTTCTATCTGTCACTTGTTGTTAATCAAAGTGTCATCCAGAGACAAAGAATCGGTGTTTGCTGAGCTAATCTGACAGTGTTAAATGTCTCTCATCATCATTATTTTCAGTTGATGCAAGCTAAACAACTCTAAACGTGTCCACAGATATTAAACTGTGTCAGCCTCATTCAGCTGGAGATATTCTAGTGACTAAGAGTCCTTTTGTGCCCTCTGTATTAGCGGCACACTGTGGCTAGTGAGACAAACAAGCAGCCCCTATGTTAAAGAATATGACCTCCACTGTCTGGTGTGACCAGCCTCAGTAGAGCTAATATCTGTATGCGGTTGTTAGGGCATATCTCCACAGATTTGCGTCTTCATAGTAACACAAAGATGCACACAAGACCAAACCCAATACAGTAGAGCTCAACTAGACCCCCGCATCCTGAGGGGATTATCTTTGGTGCCCATGGAGATGGAGATGAGACGCTCATTCGTCTGTTTTGAGGATCAGGTGAGAGGGGGAGGATCTTTAACTTGTTTTTCCAGCAACCTGAAAAGTGGCAGTTTTAGGCCGTTGGGATAAAACTAGGAGGAGGATGAGCTCAATTCACTTTTGGAAGAGACAATGTTTGTCAATTAAACAGCGCTCCCACGTTTTCATTTCTCATCCTTTAACTGGAACTGAATGGACTGCTCAGCGATGAAATGTAAAGATACACACTTCACCTTTCGACATTTCATACAGAAAACAATTCATAGACTAATCAAGACACAGCTGGATTCAGTGATAATGAATATCTACTAGTTGTGAATGAATATTTGTGAGAACGTTGTACAAATACTCCGCATGAATTTTTACGTAAAACCAAAACCTTAAGTTGCATTTGTTTGTCTGTAGTGTAATTATTTTCCATGATGCGTTTACTGACCTGTAGAGACACAGATGAGCAGGTAGGACAGAGGGGTGTGGTACGAGTGGATGTTTCTCAGCGTCTCGGGCCAGACCACCACACTGCAGAGGGACACAAAGTATGGATAGATGGATCTGTATTCGGCTCACTCAGACATACATGGGCTCATTCCTGGAGAGTAAAGTCTGACTAAGCAGAGACGTTAAATGCAGCTTTTTTTAAGCTCCCTGACCATGAAGATATCCCCACTTTAACACTTTATTTACTATCTAAATAAACTATCTATCTCTGCAGATAAAAGAAAATAGCATTTCTACAATTTGTCTGCACATGTGTTGTTCTGTCACTTTTCTCATGTTTGACAAAAGGGTCACACCTCAAAAAGCAAAGGTTTCTCTGCGTCCCCACCTTGTATAAACAAGCCTAGATAGAATTACTGTGCACATATGACCTAAAGTCCTGAAGTTACATGTAAATCAGATTATAAAACCCTTGTTTTCCTAAGGTGAAAACAGTAGCTCTTGGCGACTGCTCACACATTTATTATTTAAGTAGTAAAATGTGAGCGCAGACAGCTTGTAAGTTTCACTTGATCCCACTGAAAATATGTTACGTGATGAGTCATGAGCTCAGGCCTGCCCCTAAAGGAGTAGTTTGTCGAATGCTTTCACAAGTATCGTTATGCCAGCAGGTTTTTCCAGTTGATGCATCTGAAGTCTGTTGCCTCAGTGACCCAGACTGCTGGCCCAAGATTGAAAAGATTTGCTTCCTCACAAACTTCTGAGTAGGCTCAACGGCACAAACAAGCAACAACATCTCTGCGCGAGACTAAAACTCTACAGTGGCATTTCCCTCCCCACTTAAAAATGCCATTGTCTCCCCCGTCCCTCACCCTGTCTGAACATGCCCTTCTTCTCCTAGCTGCCACAGACTGTCACTGCTGCACAAACACACATACACACACACCCCTACACACTGCACATCATGAGGACTGTGAATAGACAATGGTGTCCCAGTGAGGACAGAAATGGACAGGCTGATGTTTACACTGGATGGTGACTTACCAAGTCAGGGCCCAAGTCCCAGTCAGCAGGGAGTGCACAAGTGACACAGAGAGGTTCCTCCACTTCCAGGAGCGAAACTCATCCTGCTTCACTAACTTGGGAATGGGCAGATTTTGCAGCAGCCGGTGGACCACCCTGAAAAGCAGAGAGCACACCAGCACTGAGGGGCCTGGGTGGCTCTTCAGCACAGAAAGCAGGGCCTCCATCCTCTCCACCCCCGCGCTCCTGTTGTCTCTGGGCGTTTGGGCTTTCCCCCCGACTCCTGTTTCACGCCCTATCAGCGCGTCCTCGTCCCGGTTGATGGACGGATATGTGCGGTATGTGATGGAACTGTTGTCCAGGCAAGGGGTCTGCAGACAGAGAGTGAAGACGCTGCTGGGGCTGAAGTAGTTAATCCTCCGTTTTAAGTTTTGTTTTTTTCTAATCTCCACAGAGCTGATGTCCGACTGATGATGCGGCCCTTATTTTGTTCTCACGTTGTCTGCGTTCCGAGCCTGGAGAGGAGGGCTTGGAGGGGATTCCCGTTACAGCTCATTCCAGTGCGACCCTGTTTGTGATTATGCTGCTCCTCGTAATGTTGTGCGTGCCGCCGCTCTCAGCTCCCAGCCCGCCTGTCTGCACAGATTGCAGTGGGAGTGGTGGAGAAGGAGCGCGGTGGGCGGTGCCGCTGCTGCTGCGCCCTCAAACCACAGAAACACGGAAGGGCTGACAGAGATCATGTTACGCAAGTAAAAAAAAAAAAATCGCAGAGCAGGGTTGCTGAAATGTTATTTTGGTTGTGTGAGCTTATCGAAAAAAGACCTATGTGAGTAAATGTTGGGTGGCAAGGGCCAGGGCCTCTCCTTCATATGCGTATGCACTTTGCGTAAAACTCCCTTTTCTGCATTTCATGTATCAACATTAACCCAAATCTTAATTCTTAATCTTAAATCTTAATTCTGGCTGCTGCAATTATACAGTCTCAGTTTATAATTGTATCTATAATCTATGATATTTGTTATGCTGCTGACACCTTAGGGTCAGTTCATTCAGCTGCAGGTGTGGAAAAGTGACTATAAACTCAAAATATAATTTTATTTTCTTGATTTAAACTTTGAAACTCAACACTACTTTTATCAACTTCATGGGGCTTCATTAAGAACTTTCTCTTCATCTGCTTTGCTCCAGTCAAGTTTGACACCTAGGCGTCCCACATGGATCGATTTTAGGTCCTCTTTCATTTTATCTTTTCATGCTGGAGCTGGGTGCCGGTTCAAAAACATGGTAGAAATTCGTGCATAATGTAACTTGAAGACATCAGTGAGGTTAGAGGCAGCCATTAGAGCTACAGTACAATGATCAGGTTCTTAAAAAGTCTGTCTCAAGCTGAGATTAAAAGCTCACCACAACTCATATTAAAGCTCAGTGTGCAGCTTAGTGATGATGGCCACAAGTGATTCATCATCAGGATTTTAGCCACTGTGTGTGTCCATCTGATCACATGCCTTTCTTTATCTTTTGGAAATAAACCTCCCTTGAAACTGAATGATATGTGCGCATAGTTCAAACTTGTTCTGATAATATTTCATATAAGGTGTGTTACTGACGGCAAAGAAACAATTGACACAACTGCAGCAACTGAAACACAACTATAGAAAAACTGTAGTCACTAAGAACTTTCTCTTTGGGTGTTTTGCTCCAGTCAAGTTTGACACCTGTGGTGTACTGCCTGGATCAATTTTAGGTCCTCTTTTATTTTCTGTTTTTACACTGGTGCTGGTCCCAGCTCAAAAACACAGTAGAAATTCCTGCATAATGAAATTTAACATTAAATCAAGTCCTCATAGCTTCAGTCCAATGAATCCCCATAATCTGTCTCAAACTGGGATTAAAAGGTCTCCATAACTCCTGTTATGGCTCAGTGTGCTTCCTCATAATGATGTCTGCATCAGGCTTTTGTTTGTTTTTTTAAACATTTGTTTATTGATTTTTCAGTGACATAACAAAATCAAGAGGTGACATTTCGAGAGTCAAAATAGTGTCAAGTATAACAAGTAAAATTAAAAATAAATAAATAAAAATAAGGGCATCAGGCTTTTGAATCATTTTTGTGTGTGGTTGCTTTTGGGTCATGATCTTTTCCATTTAATCACATGGTTTTCTTTCTTTTGAAATAAAGAAAGAAAACCTTTTGGAGGTGACCACATTGCTTTAGTAGTATAACATACTCTGTGCAGAGAGTTCACAATGAGCAGCATGAACTTCAGAATTCTGTTTTTGTAAAGAAGCTGCCAGGTCCAGAGTAATTGTGCTGTTACTGTAAACATTAGCATGACTGATGATATAAGCATTCACATCTTTGATGTGTTAGCAACACAACAATGAGGATCCTGTATGTTAAACAAGATCGCCCGCTTTCCTCAGCCATAACTCTTTCCATAAACACAACATAGCTCTCATTCCCCACAGCTGGCCTCTCTGCAGTCTGACTGGAGAAAATAAAGTGAGCACCCTCCACACTGATGTACATTACCACCAGTGAAATGTAAACCCACACATTTATTCACTGGAGAGTGAAAGCAACTCTGTTCATGTGTTGCTTTCTCATTTTTATCACACTTAATTTTTTATCAAATTTTAACACGATTCTAAATTAATGGAGTTATAAAGAAAGAAAGTGAATCAAATTCAGCCCTTCATCAAACATCATATTCACAGTTTATACGTGTTAATACCGTTGTTCTGATGAATTATCTCAAGAAACATTGAGCCCTAGCCACTAAGAGGATTGTGGACATATTTTTTGCATGTCACCCAACCTCCTCTTTTCCCTTATGTCTTCTTAACTCTGTAAAAACACAAGTCTGCCCCCTGTCTTCGGAAAAAAAAACTATGTAGGCTGCAGTGTGAACATCCACCACGAGATGGAAGCAAAACCTCTTATGTAGAACAATCATCTCACGACACTACAATCTGTTTTTTCCCCCCAGTTCTTCATCAGACCACCTGAGGGCAACTCTCTCCAAAAGAAACCTCCAGGAGGACACACCTCTCTGGGGATGATGTTGTTCAGACGTGCTGGAAAATTCCTGGTCATTAATAAACCTGTAGTGGCTTTTATACAAGTAATTTAAGTGCACTGCTTTCCAGGAAATTCAAGTAAGGATCAATCAAGTGCTCTTTTTGTTTTTGAACGAGATGTGAAAGATGAACCATATAATTAATCTGCTTTTATTCTCAGAGTATAGGTCTCTGTGTAACGAAACACCCTGCAGTTAGAGCGAGAAATGCAACTTAATACTGCAGCTTCTGTTTCCTGGTCGCCTCGCTGTGGTTATTTTAGCGTAGTGTGAGAGAGGTGGAGGCCTTTTGCTCCTATTGTTTGTTTTTTTAAATCACTGAAACCTTCACAGGTTCAGGTTTCCAAAGAAAAATATTTCTGCCAGCAGATATAAAAGGACTCCATACAGGAGACGCTGCTGCTGTTGGTGTCTTAGGAAGGTCCTCCANCTCAGAGCTGAACCATATTGATCTGGGGTTTATTTTTCTTTCCCCTGAGGAGGCCTGTTGAAAAACTGTGGTGCCTCAGCCGAGAAAATCTAGAGCTTAATTGATTTCCAGTGAGTGCATTGTAAATGGTCAAACAAAAACAGGTCTGTCCTGATCTGGAAGATACTCAGTTTCGCAGATAGCCATGAAAGTGGCAGTGACGCAACTGATTTATATAATTTTTAATGCTTTATTGATTTGCTTTTATCCATACTTGTTTTTTCCTCCAGTTGATCTTGTTCTAACTATTGTAGGTGCTGAAATGAGAACTATAATCATCATATTGTAGAAGAAGAAAAGACTGGGCTGCCAATGTTTGTGGGAGAAGATATGTCTGTTTTGCATTTGCCCGCAGCAGTTAAACTGTCCATTCATTTTTTAGAATATCTTCATCTGGCTTTGCCTCCTGAATGTTCAGTGTGGGATGTGGTCAAGTGACTGTGGAGAATGAATTGTTCTTGTCAAAGATGCAAACAGAGCATATCTCTGAAGATAGGGTGGAGTCGATTTGGGCTGGTGTCCACATCCAGAGATGCAAACCATTCCTCAGACTTGAATATTCTCACCACCATGTTTCATTGTAGTTTTGACTCCTCCACGCTGCTGTGTCATTCTCTCCAGTTTGCTCCCTTACATAAGGCCTTCTCTAAATGCTACAAATCCCTAACATCGATTCATCAATAACTAGGACTTTGTTTTACTATAATACTTCTGTGTTTAATCAACCCAAGGGTTTTTTCTTATTTAGCCTCCAGAGAAGTAGTCTAAAAACGCTACTCATACTCAAAACTAACAGACAATCATCTTTTAACAGGACTTTTTGGTCACTTTTCTATGTTTCAATGAACAAACCTTGATGAAGAGATCGAATGATCTTCTGATGGTTGTGTAACTTTTGTTAGAAAGTCATACATTTACACCTAAGATAAGATAAGATGAGACTGAGGTTTTATTTGTCACATGCACAGTTCACAGTACATAGTACAATGCAATGTATAAATGTATAACTGAAAAATAAGACTGTAAATGTAAACTAAAAGGGGGTAGCTCGTATTTACAGTATCACCTTTTACATGATTTGACACTAAAAAAGAACAATTTGTCCTCACTTTGAATTCTGATGCCATGTTTCTCATCATCACAATGCTGCTTATTAATTTATGTTCTGCTTGAAACTCGATGCACAGACGTATTTACAATAGGTGACCAAGTTTTGCTGATGACTCAAATCCACCAGACTGAACATAGAGAATGACCCTAATTCTCTTGCATTTGATTTCTGGCCTATAACAATGCAGAATCTTAAATATTTCATGATGAGTTTTCACATCACAACGTCTTGTGGTTTTAAATGTCGCTAGGTGTTGTCTACCTGTCTGGGTAGATCAAGATAGTTGTGAAATGCTTGACTGTCATGTGTAAAAATGGAAGATAAAAATGTGTATCTGTGTTAAAACAACATCCCTCTCCCACAACTTCCTGTCACGTAACTTGACAAGGAGATTAAAGGCACATAATGCTCTTCATGCACAGCTTCATACCTGTGGTTTAGCATAAGTTTCACTGACCTCCGCAGCACATTCCTGGACACTGACTATTGTACATATTTGCAGCTGACAGGATGCCAAATATGTCACTAAGCTGGTCTGAGGAGTGGCATATACACTTCAGGGCTCCTTTAGGTGTTCCTTTGTTGAGACACTATATCCCTGAGAAAGAGCAAACCATTGTTTGTCACAGTGCATTCCTGCCTCCATCTAGCTTCATTTAAAAAACTGCAAATTGTAGGGACAGGTTCAGTTACATGCAGATGACTGTTTGTGGTGATGTGTCATTATTTCAAACTGATGATGATAGTGGAGGTATGTACTTCAGCACAGCACAGAGTGGGCTTTGTCACAGCACAAGGCATTTATTATCCTCTCCGTGGCAGAGAGGGGAAACAGTGCTAATGCAGCTCCCTTTCTGCTTATCTCAGACAAGGGGAAGGCGCTTCATAATCACCAGGTGTCTGGACGTAAGACTGCAGTATCCGAAGCTCAAGGCGCTGCTGTAATCGCATCTGTCTCGCTGTTTCTCTCGCATTTCACTTTACACTTCAGCTTCCAATCCTGCTGCACAGTCATGCAGACGGATAGGAAGCTGAAGACATTTTTGACACGTCAGTACGTAAAAAAGCATAGATGATGTCCTCAATCAAAGGCAGTAAATTTCATCTAAAATGGTGAGCCACTTGCAGGAAGCAGGTCATTGTGGAGGTCACACTTCAGACCAGAAAAAGTAGAAAATAAATAAAGCCAGACATTATATCATCCTTTGCTAAAATCTGTTCTTTCTTTGCAGCACAACTACGCATTTAGGCTCAACTCAAGTTGGCCGACGTCAGAAATATGGTGCAATACTAGTGCAAAAACATTTCCATCTACAAGTCATCTCATTAAAACAGTGAGAAAACGCCTAGGACAGGAAGAAATTGGGTTATTTTTTTTCCTATTATCATGTTGATTTAGGTTTCACTGCAGTACGGTAACTTGAAAGTGTGGCAGTTCATTTGCATGGTTTACTTTATCTCTTTTGACTCCAAATATTCTTTGACAAAACCAAACCACCAATTTAACATAAGATTCAGTTACAATCCAAGACTGCTTGTACTAAACATTGATTTTTTACTTTAGCATTGTTATAGCCACACTGTTTTATTCTGTCTTTGTCTCTCTTTATTTTGTGTCACCTGTGATTGTAAGTGTAGATTAAAACACTTTAGAAACTTTACCAGTTCACTTCTCTGGGCGCTTATTTCCTGTCAGAAGGCCTGTGTAAAGTTTTCGCCCTTTTTGTCCCTCCTCCGCTGCCGTAGCGGTGGGCTCGGGTTGCCTGGAGACGGCGGAAACGTTTTGGAGCAGCAGCGATGGAGAAGTACGAGAAAATCAAAGTAGTTGGACGGGGAGCGTTCGGGTAAACTCTGGCTTTACTCACACTTTTATAGGTTTTATGTCACACAAATGTGCTTGTTTGAAAGCACTTCGCTGTCAGGATTGAGCTCAGAAANAAAAAAAAAAAAAAAAAAAAAAAAAGTAGCGGAATGTTTCTAAAGTGCGCAGCCCGAAGAAGAAGAAGAAGACATGTCTAGGGAAGTAACGGAGCATTAAAAGTGGTTTATATAAACTATGTATATATCTTAAATCATACTGATGTGAGCTGTGAGATCAGTCTTCAACCCACAGCCACACTTTTTTTTTTTTTTTACTAAAGCCTCTTTAAGCTAGGCTAATTTCATAACAGTACACTTTAGTTGTATGAATCAGGTTACAGCAGCACTTCACTTTAAAAACACTCTATTAATACAATATTAAGTAAAAGTACAAAGTATTTACATCAAAATGTAGGTGTATTTAAATACTTTAAATGTAGTACAAACAGATCAATGTTAAAGGTGCATTTTAAAGTGCTGCTGGAGTTTGTTCTTTTTTTTTATCAGACTTTTACTGTAAAATATTTACTTCTGAAATATAGCAAAGTAGATTAGATCTGAAAACTGTACTTAGGTAAATGTGCTCTAGTTACATTCACCTTCAGAAAGTAGTTCACTGTTTGTATAATATGTGTTGTAGATTTCAATTTAAAGAGTTTTTGAATCACATTTCTGTCCATAAATCTACACTAAATCACATAAACATGTTTTTACACCCTGGACAGGTTGCTTGTCTGTCACAGGTCTGACGCAGACAGACAAACAACCATTCACATTCCCGTGCATACGTACGACCAATTTAGAATCACTATTAAAATATATATATAATAAATAAGGGACACGCACACTATATTTCCTCACTGCTTTCCTGTGTTGGCATGTCCCTTCTCAATATTTGCCTATTTAGTCTGAACTGTAAAACCTGCTGTGAAAGGAAAAGTATTAGTTCTTAAAGTTCAGTGCAGCTGCATTGCCACAAGTAGATTTTAACTCCAAAAATAAATAGGACTGAAGTATTTTACTTTCCTAATTCACCGTGTTTCTTCTTCCTACATTCGCTCTTCCACACACTGAACATGATTTTTGACTGTCAGAGTCTAGCCAGGGCTCTTTAAGCTAAATCTTAACTGCCACAAATCATCCGGCTGTTCTTTTTAAATCTCATTTGTCTTCACTTTCCTCTCCTGTCAGGATCGTTCACCTGTGCCGCAGGCGCAGCGACGGCGCCTTTGTGATCCTGAAGGAGATCCCAGTGGAGCAGATGTCACGAGACGAACGTCTGGCGGCTCAGAACGAGTGTCAGGTGCTGAAGCTGCTCAACCATCCGAATATTATAGAGTACTACGAGAACTTCCTGGAAGACAAGGCTCTCATGATAGCAATGGAATATGCTCCAGGTAAGCTCACTGTAATATCTGGTTACATGACCCCCTTTTGTTCATACGTACAGACGTTTACTTTTCCCAGGGTTTAGTACTGTAGGGCTTCCTAACTTTTGTGTTCCCATGTCAGGCCTGAGATGTTGTACATGGGAACATACAGTATTATATGTCAGAGTATGAGATGGTGTTTTTACATGCAATGTAATCAGGCAACTGTAATGTAAAATAATATAGATGCCTTAGACTACTTTTGCATGTGTTTTAATTGATGTTTTATTGCTTATTTTATTTAGTTGTTGTATATTTAACAGGGATTGTTGTTTAATTTATATTGTTCTGCTTGTACAGCACTTTGGTTTAACTGAGGTTGTTTTTAAATGTGCTTTAGAAATGAAGCACACTTCAGACCTTGACCTTGTTAACTTAGATCCAAAAAGTTTGAAATTCAGCAGATAAAAACATGAATATGATCATTTACATGGCAAGATGATCATTTTGTGGATCTGTATTCCCTTTGATGCCCACATTAACGTTTGAATAGTGCATCAAGACCTGCTGTGTTCTTAAAGCCTGTTAAATCCATCTCTAATTGGTTTTGATATTATCATCTCACTGCTGTTCAGACACTCAACTAATGAACTTTAATCATCTTTTTCTTTCCTTTGTGTCTTCTTCATGCAGGTGGGACCTTGGCAGATTACATACAGAAGCGCTGTAACTCCCTGCTGGACGAGGACACCATCCTGCACTTCTTCGTACAGATCCTGCTCGCTCTGTACCACGTGCACAATAAACTCATCCTGCACCGTGACCTTAAGACGCAGAATATTCTTCTGGACAAGCACCAGATGATCGTCAAAATCGGTGACTTTGGCATCTCCAAAATCCTCGTCAGCAAGAGCAAAGCTTACACCGTAAGCTGAATTTCCTCGGTTTAAGAACTGTAATACTTAAATCACATACACAGCCGGATATGTTGACTCCTTTATTCACTCTACAGGTGGTTGGGACGCCTTGCTACATCTCCCCAGAGCTGTGTGAAGGAAAGCCGTATAACCAGAAGAGTGATATCTGGGCTTTGGGCTGTGTGCTGTACGAGCTGGCGAGCCTCAAGAGAGCCTTCGAGGCTGCTGTAATATAATCATTTTCTTTATAGCAAAGCTTTACTTTTTTGGATAATACTACATTTGTGTTAACTTCCTCAGTAGTATTCCCACTGAATGTATAATGCATCAACTCTTGCTATGCACAAAGGCAATGAAAGTAGCAGAGCTCCGCCATGGGAGATCGTTTCAAAGAATATTTCATATGAAGCAGATTGCTGAGGCTTTTGATTTTCTCAGAAATCCATAATTCATACAAATCATTTTTGATTACGCTCAAATCTATCACTACCAATTCCACAGTGACGTGCTGATCTTAAAATGTTCTTTAGGCAGAGGTTTTGGTTAGAGGATTGTGAATTTTGCATCTTGCATCATGCATCTTTCACTCTTTCAGAATCTTCCCGCCCTCGTCCTGAAGATCATGAGCGGCACCTTCGCTCCGATCTCAGACCGCTACAGCCCAGAACTCCGACAGCTCATCCTCAACATGCTCAACCTGGACCCGTCCAAACGGCCTCAACTTAATGAAATAATGGCTCTACCCGTCTGCATCAGGCCCCTGCTTAATCTGTACACGGATATAGGCAATGTAAAAATGCGCAGGTGGGGCCTTTGTGCATGAATAATGAAAAGATAGACCTTTTAAAATCCAATTACAGATTAAGATTTATTAAATACAAAAATCTCCACCACTTACCTTTTTCTTCCAGGATTGAGAAACCACTTTCGACTGTGCAAACTGGTTCTCAGGCTAGACCAGGAGGGAGAGTTCCTACCAACAGGTCCAGAGGTGAAGCACGTAATATGGTTTGACCGCTTTACTTCATAGATTATAATAATTGATTTACAAAACAAAACTTGTTCTTGTTCTGAAACAGATGGATCAGTCGGGTTAGGATCAGGAAAGTTGCATTCCCTCCCCCTGTCCTCAGTGTACACATGGGGAAGCGGCATTTCGGCACCTCTCCGCCTGCCAATGCTCAACACCGAGGTGCTTCAGGTGTCTCTGGGCCGCACTCAGAAGATGGGAGTCACCAAGTCGGGTCGTCTGATCACATGGGAGGCATGTGTCCTTATTTATATTCTTATTTTGATGCTTTTCTTGTTGTTTTATAATGCATTACAGAAGATAAATACTCCCTGTAACACTTGGACACTGTTAAAAGAGCACCTTGGATCTACAGTACACTATAGTTCTGGGCCTTGTTGATGTTTCCTCTGTAACTGTGTAAATATGACAGCAGGGGTGGTGGTGGTGGTGGGAGATCACAGTAAACTTTGGACCTTTAGCATGATGTTTTCTGGTTATTTTCATTGTCGTGACCATAATGAAACTTCTCGGACACCTCTAATAATCACTTTGTTGTTGCAGGCTCCGTCTGTGGGCTCAGGTGAGGCCAGTCTTCCTGGTGTGGTGGAGCAGATGCAGCCTCAGTTCATTTCTCGCTTCCTTGAGGGACAGTCTGGCGTCACCATCAAGTCCGTATCTTGTGGCGACCTCTTCACCACCTGCATGACAGGTTGGTGGGCCTTGCTTCTTCGGATAGCAATCAAATAGATCACAGCCAGTCAGTCTATCTAGGAGCTCTGCTATAGGAAATCAATATTTATTATCTGCTTTCTGGCCCCACACTCTCCAACCAGCGGCCGTGAAACACTGAGGCAGCATATGAAAGTGCGGATACAGCCAGGCCTTTTTACTGATAGTATAAACCTCTCCATGCCTGCCTAGCAGTTTGAAAGTGCTGTTTTTCTTGAGCTCAGACCGTGGTGCCCTGTTAGCCAGAGCTCTTCAGTAGGCTGTCATCAGTCTGTCCAGCACTGCACAGCAGATAACTCGGGATTAGAGACCCTTCCTCTCAGATCAGTCTCCTCCCTTTCATCACTTTTCACTGTACTCATGCAGATTAGCGTTTCCCAGATAGGGATTAGAAGTATTCTGTTGATCTACATAATAACACACCTACACTCATCGACCTTCTCTTTTTTTTCATTTTCATTTTGCAGACAGGGGAATTATCATGACATTCGGAAGCGGAAGCAATGGCTGTTTGGGACATGGTAACTTCAATGATGTAACGCAGGTACGTTCTCGCAAGAAAACATCCGAATATGATGTTCAGAGCAGAAACTCTGCTGGCAGTTTATTAGACTCACCTGGCTGAAACTAATGCAGTACAATAAAAAGATCTGTAGTAAATTTATGCCAGACTAAATATCAGAAACACTTCAAAATAAGGCAATAATTAAGTTTGTAATTGTAGCGTTTGTCATGTTACTTCAACACACACTAGTTAATCCATATAAAAGTGCATTAATACATACTTCACACTTAACGGCATAGGCATGTTAACATTAATGTATGCTGAAAAAGGGTTAAAGCGATCCTGTTTCACTGACATGTTTTTATCTCAAATTCAAATTAAGAAAGAAAAAAATATACATTTCCCCCTACATACGTCTACTTAAAGGAACAGTATGTAGGATTGTGGCCAAAACTGGTGCTGCAATCACTTTCAAAATACTGTAGAACGGTGTATCCCCTCCAACCTCCCCCCTGACTCGAGGTTGCCAGGTTACCGAGGTAACGTTAGGCTACTCAATACGTCTCAGTTACGTTTCACGTTGCCATAGTCGATGTGCTAATGTTGTTTTCCTCTGTGTTTCAGCATAATGACAGAGAAACGGGCTCATAATGCTAACGCTAATGTTAGCAATGACGACTCGCTGTTTTTATTTCCCAAACAATTCCTTACCTTTTCAATTCGATGACCCACCTCCTCTGTATGCGCTAATGTAACGTTACTTTGCACGAACATGCATAACTTTGTTC
>JASGAT010372451.1:0-13143 GCA_030220025.1 Chelon auratus | reverse complement strand
TATATATATAATGCCAAGTTACAAAGACAGTCATTTTTTTTCATGCGGACCAATCCTGTAGCTTTCCTTGAAAATGTTTTGAGGTTCTAAGAACCTCGGGTCTGACATGTGAGCCTCTACATGTTGGCTTGCCAGGAGAGCTGCATGAACTCTGGCACTAACCTGGAACTCACAGTAATAAGCTGGCAGCCTGCCCAGGTTGTCTGCCCTAGAGAGCATTGCTTGTGTGTGTTACTTCATGGTTTTATCATCTTGTGCACACAGAATATAGCTGAACTTTGATCTTAGTGTTGTCTGCTCTTCTGCTGAACTGGAGTGTAGCCCGTTTTCCCTTTCTGTGCATTCTCTTGTTTGCCCAAAACACACACACCTAATCAGCACTTTAAGAGTCCAAACCCCATTCACTAGTAACCAAGCTCTCTCTCTCTCTCTCCCTCTCTCTCTGTTTTCCTCTCTCACTCTCTCCTTCTGTTCCACCCCTCCTCCCCTTGTCCATGTCTGCTGAAGCCAACTGCCAAGGACTGTGGGATACATTTTGGCAACACTCTAAGTACTTCAAATGTAGGTCACTCCAAACTGTTTTTCTCTTTGTGTGTCTCTACATGGCTGGCCACACTTTGGCTTTGCTCTCAACCTTTTCTGCTCAATACGTGCAGATGTACATCTTAGCCTTAACCTCTCTCCGTCTTTCTCACTTGTCAAATTAGAGAAAAGAAAATACTGCGGTGCAACATTTGGTCACAATGGTCAGAGCAGAGATTCATATTGAGTGCAACGGACACAAAATCATTATAGAATTCTGATCTTGTCCTGTTTGGAGCATTTTAACCCTTTGAATGACAGATGCCATATGAAGGTTACCTGTTTAATTTCAACAAAGCTGTAGTAAATCTTATCTGCAGGGAAGTTGTAATTTTCAGTTCTAGTTGAAACTGTGTTTGAGCAGTGTTATGATTTTATTGCCATACTGTTAAGTGTTTTTCAAATATTTTATCTACAAGTATTTGTACATATTGGATGGAAATATTAGGTTGTCTCACCGTAAACAGCTCTGGCCAATTTTGTTTTTGAAATAGTTTGTACATCACTACTTTGTATTGTAAAGTTAAATTCATCAATATTTCCTGTTGCCAGCAAGGAAACTGTAAAGGATATGAAGACAAATGTTGGATTGTTGCTCTACATACTAAACACACAGTAACTTCTGATGTTTTTCTGGGTTTAAGGATTAAAACTAAACTGCTGTATGTCATTTGCTATACACTTTAGCTGGCTAATGGGATCACAAGGATGATTGTGGGTTAGTGTAGTTCACACTGTAGTTGTAGTACTGACCTCCAGCTAAATGTCCTGTGTTTAGGAGGCTTTCAGTGAAGTGGTCAGAGACGATGCACTGATACAGTGACACTGAGCACCTTGGCTCAAGACCTGAGACTTTATATGTGACGCTATTAAAAAAACAAGGCCTGAAGCAGACGCTTAGCATTTGTGAGTTCAGAATATTTGCTTTGGGCACAGCAGCCAGGCAGGTTTTTGCCGGGTGAACACTAACCAGGACATGTGCTGAGAAATCCATCTTGACACTGTCTGACTTCGTTCTAAAATACATTGTCTAAAATGTATTCCTTGTAGTACTGTAGTCTATCTGTAGTCATCTCATTCATCAGGGTGGTGTCGTGCACTGTTTCCGCCGGACCTTCTCCACTTGAACTTCACAAAACCGCAGCGTGGGTTATGTTTCATGATGACAGATCTAGGTGAGCCTGGCTCACTCACAAGTATATCCTTGCTCTGTAAGAACAGGAATAACACGTGAATTCTGCTTTAATATAGGATTTTCTCTTTAATTCTCGCTGAATAGGACAGCTGTGTTGACAGTATCAGGGGCCCCAGTGCATGGTGGGGCCTTTTGTGATCAAGCTCAATCTGAACACGCTCTGCTGCCTCTCCACTTGCTCCAGCTTGACCTCTGTCTGCTCCCTGAGCTCGATTATAGCTGCTCACTGCACAAATCCAGCCATTACACTTCATCATTACATTATCCATGAGACATCACTCTGTCTCTCATTGCATTTTCTTCTGACTCTTGTAACAGTACTTCCCTGTTAACATACTTCAGATGTTCTTCAGACACACTCAGAAGTCTTCAGTCATAAGTGAATCCTGACCTGAAAGCTTTTATGTCTGATAAGACTCTCCCTGCAGGGACATAAACAAAGCATAGCAAAAGTTGCTAAAATGGAAAGGAGTATTTGCTGCAACACCCTATCCCCCACACACACTTTAAATATACATTGATCTGCAGTAAAAATAACCCCGGGCTGATTTATAAGGACATGGCAGGGTGCATTAAACTGTGATGAGATGTCCCAGCCCTGCCACTGACCTCTGGCTGTGCTTTTACTCTAGATACATGTGTCAGCACCACACACCGGCCTCTGCATAGCCAAACGCTTTCTTTTCCATTTACTGAAACCCACAGCCTGCAACAGACTATAATTTTGTCACATTAGATTGCAATTTTTTCTGCACGATTTGTGTTCAAAAGAACACCGACAGCATTAGTCCATTGTTATTTCAATGAATATTGAATGCCCACGTATGTCTGTAAATAACTGCAAAACACTATGTGTACATTGGCGTTGTTCGTGTAGCTGTAACTGCCTTATTACAGGGGGACATTGTGGACTGTACTGTCAGCTTGTAGGGGCATCTCAGCCATTCCCAACAGGACATATAATCTGACTCTGTGGACAGAAGTCTGGCAGTTTCACAGGCCTGTGGTCCATGTGACCAGACTAAACAAGCTCTCTCTGACACACACACACACAGCAGAATCCCTTTACTGGGCCAAAGTTCAACAACTGCATACAGATGCCTGCAAGCAATTAGACATCCACATGCAAAGCTACAAAGGGGAGCTGGGGAGGTTACTTTAGGACATTTTGCACTGTTGCCATGGCGATGCTGACACTCAGCTTGCATCCAGCTTGAGAAAGGTCAGGTGTCATATCTTTTGTTCATTTTTCTTTTTCTTTTTTTCCCCTCTCTCCTTGCAGGCTTGTGCTTAGCTACGGTTGTCAAGCTGTAAGGCAGTGTGCCTAAAATAATAAATGAAAAGATGCAGCAATGGGGGAAAAAAAATGTAGCATCAAACTCAGTAGGATAATATCTAAGTTAATGTTCATGTACTCTCACAATTCCTCTACCTGTTTTCTTCCAGTCCAAAGCAGACATAAATGAGAACATTGGTTTTCCATTTTACTCATTCATGCTGCATTTAACATTGGTTTACAACACACCCAACTCCCAAACCACACACACACAGCTCTTATTATATGTATCCCTGGTATGAAAGTGTCAGAGTCATGCATTCACTCGATGACGGACAGTTTTAAACTATCTCTGAACCCCCGCGCCCCCTCCACGCGACACAGCCTACCCCTCTAACCCCACCTCCACCCTTTACACCAAAGCCTGACCCTCACATCACTGGCACCCAATAGATTTGTGTTCTAATCCATCACTTCCCTCTGCTAGCCCGACTGTCCTGGCCCATTGTTTGCAACCAAGGGGAGGGAAGCAACTGTTGACACCCCGCCGCACATACCCCCCACTTCATGCTCTCATGTATACGCACATGTTAGGTTGCAGCTAGCAGTTAATCTGCTCGTTATTTCCTTTTTATTCAGTCGATAAATCATTAGAAGGTGGCAAAAAAAAAAAAAATTCACATGAGCTCAGCACATGTCTTGTTTTATAAAGCAAAGCTTGGGACAGAAAATGACAAAATGTGCTGTATGTGCTTTCTGCAGCGACACCAGTTTCCTTTGCCGCTTCTGAAATGTTAACTGGTTTGCAAGCTCTCCACTTATAATGCAACACAGGGCTTTTTTTTTAATGAAATGTGTCACATTAATTCATATTTATGTATATCTAAGTACGTTTTATGCACTTTTCTTCCTTTACTTTTTGTGGCTCTCTTGAGTTTAGGAGGATATTGAGCAACCATAAAGCTTTGCTTGTTCCCAAAAAGGGAGTGTATGCATGTTTAGCAGGCCAAGAGAGTAGGCTGATGGTGTTTCATGTGTGCTCTGTGTTGCCTCCAGGCTGCAGTTTCAGGTGCAGACAATGCTAAAGGCCTACCGACCCGCAACCTCTGTACTTCCCAGCACTATCACGTGTTTGTGTTTCATAACAGCATGTTTTCTAGCACTGTGCAAAAATATGGTAATGGGGACAGGAATAAGACTTTAGGTCACACTGAGGTTACACAATGATACTGTATTTCAAAAATGAACTATTGTAATATTAACTAGGTAAATAACCAGAGTCTGTTTCCTGCCCTCCAGAAAACTACCAGATGATCCCAAAGCAGAATGGAGCATCACACTGGTCTCTTCTGAAATTCTGAAGCACATGAGGACCCATTCCTTCAACATGGTACGCTCAGCTCCGCCTTAAATTTTTGTCTTTCAAAGCAGTGGCTTTCCTGTCATTTCCTGTTTGGTGTTAACACGCAATTTTCCTGCCATTCTGTGGAAGAAATTCATGTCCTGTATTGTTGTTGTGTTTTTGACGTATGTTTTGGCACCACAGCTTCCTAGTTCATTATCCCGGTTTGACTGCGGTCTGTGTAATAATCCTGTCTGCAGCCATCTCTTTTAGTCAAGCCCTGGCTGCTTTGTGAGCTTCCTTAAAACCAAGGGGGGGAAAGGCCTCAGCTCCAGCAGAAATTTCGACTATTCTGGCGTTTACACCAAGATTCTTATCGTCCCCGGTGCAGTTCCACACTATTAGCTGATGGGAATGTGGCGTATTTAGAATCAAAGGCTTTTTTTTTTATCCAGTCTATCTCGACAAGAGCAAAAATAGTCTTTGCTTGGGATAAAAAGTTCAGTAAAGTAGATGATAAGCACATACAATTGGGTTTGTCTGTCCTTAAGCTGCTGATTTTTTATTTTTTTTTATCAAGACGACAAACAAGCACACCGTCTCCTCCCATCCTGTCAAGCTCAGCAGGGAGAAGCAACTCTAGTCCACAAAGTAGGCTAAAGAGTCATGTTAGTCTCAGACAAATCTCTATTGAATACATGGAGGGAAAATCACAGCAATAATAAACAAGTAGTTGAGTTACATTCTCTTAAGCTCAGTAATATTATTTCTTTGGTCTAACACCTTGATATTGTGTTGATTATTCAGAGTTCACAAGTCATTTAATACCAGTTATTGTGTGTGGTTGTAAGCTTAAACATGTGCTTGACTGCAAGTGCATAGTCATGGTAGAATACACCTAAGCACAGTAAATAGTCACGTTATTAGTCAAGCACTTTTTCCTCTCCCTTTGACCTAATTTCTTTTTTCACCTGTTTCCTCTGGTGTGCAAGCGTGCAGTAAAAGTAAAAGCCTTTTAAATATCAGTTGTCAGCTGCCAAGCAGCAGGCACAGAAACCCAAGAAAACACTTTCTCCCTCTGTTTTTGCCATGGTTTATTTAAAATCACTTTTAGACACCCAGATTCTGGCTTTTCACCAACACATTGAGATATTTTGTTGTTTCAGGTGCTGACCTTCGATGGCAGAGGAGTGAGCGGCCATGCCAATCACACAGCCATCTATAAAGCTGTCAGGTACAGGCTGGACACGAAGGCTTTGCTGTCAGAAAAACAGCAACCATGCTCATGGATATTATGCGGCTTAAAAACAGACAGCAGCCCACTCCATGATCATAAAACACCGTCCAGGAAAATGCAGAACATTTAGACTCGCATCGACATCAGTCTCTCCAAATGTTTTTCCAAACACACACACACACACCATGTTTTTCAGAATTGGTCTGTTACATAGCAGAGAGGTCATCCAAACAGAGTCCTCAGAGGCACTCGGCTCTGCTCCCAGCGAGCAGCAGTAAATCCTGTCCCTGAAGTGGTGAGGTGGGAGTGAGATCTGGTTTGGAGAAGCCAACCAAGCAAGTTGCATCAGACTCTTGGTTTCTTGTATTTTTTTTTTTTTTTTTAATTTTTATGTTTTGCACTGTGAAGTGTACGTCGTGGTCCTTTACAGTGCCCTTCAGATATAGTCTTTTGGTTGTTATGACTCTCTGTCAATCTGTGGGCCTCATCTGTTGATAAGATGTGAGCTCTCCAAATCACATCTCATGATTCCCATTTGGCTGGAGCCCAGAGGGGCTGTGGACTAGTTTCACAGCTCTCTAAACCTCAAACAAGTTTTTGTCAACATGGAAACAGCTATCGCTTATAGAAAATGCAGCTTTGGAGGAAAACGTCATTTCTTTTCTACTCCAGAGTTAATGTATAATAAATAAAATTTGGAATGAATCAGATTTTTCTTTATTGCCACATGTGTTAACACATATGGGGTATTTGGTGTGATGGTTAGTACAATAAACATACACTCAAGTTCAGAATCGAACGATAAAGAAATATAAAAAATGCATAAAAAGAATAAACAGGGCTGTACATTTTGTCCAATAATTAGGTTTAGGGTGAGTTATTGCAAAGCATTAGGCTTAAAGTCTGTGAGAGAGTCTGTGTGTGTGCGTGGGAGGGGGGTTATTTACAAGTTCAGTTGCCGATGGAAAGAAACTGTTCTTGTGGCGAAAATGAAGAATGAAAATCGTTGAGCGCATGATACAACGTGACCAAAAAACACTGAGAATTTTGGCAATAGCTTGTTTCACAATGACTTTTTGCCTATTTATGATGTAATCAGAGTAGCCAAAAATCTAATCTTGGTTACATATTGGCAAATACAAACACGCATTCGTGCCATTTTAGACCCCGGTTGCAAAATCTATCTCTTTCATAATGTTTGACATTTTCTGTGGGTAATACTCTTGTTGTTGTTGTTGTTGTTTTTCCTATCTTACAGACATCTGGCTTCCACTGGACAAGTACCCAACGGTAGGTGAGAGGTTTATATTTTAAAGAAGTGGTTTTTAAAAGTGTTCAATCTGCTGGCCACTCTCAGAATAGTGATCCTAGTTGTTTCGGTAGAAACGGTTTCCACTAAATGTATAATTTCATTATTAGTTCATGAAAACTGCTGCACACACACACACACACACACAAGGTAGAAATGACGGGCTTCAGTTTCACAGTGAGAAACCTGGAAAGTACTGAACAGGCTGACTCAGACTGAGCATTTTGTTAATGTACAGCTCCCTCTCCTGGTCAAGAAGGCAGCATGAGTCTTGTGTCGCCTCCACATGTTTTGATCTGCTGATCAAAACCAGGAATGTGCCCTCAGACTTCATATGATGTTGTCACTAAAATCCAGACATAATCACGTCTACTGATAAAAACAAAATTAACTTTTTACTTTTGCTTGTCTTCTGAAAGGTCCCATGATGGTACTCATGGGGATTTTCTTGAAAAGAATGTGAAAGGAAAAGTAGGGCAGTAGGGAGGGCATGTTACAACAAGCTGTCTGCTTTGCTGGTTTGTTGAACATTAAACATTTAAGCCCACAGTGTGTTTGATTAGGCAACACGATAAGAGACAGCCATGGAGTTAATCATATATGTGATCTGAACTGTTGGACTATGCTGCTGATTAGTAGAAAGACTTGAATACACCCACTTTGTTTAGGGCAGAATGAGCTCAGTCAGCCTTGCCCCATTTTGGATGAAGTGAACGAGCTTCAAAATGTCAGGAATGGCATTAATCATGGCTATTTTGTTAGTGGGCATTTATTCCTCAACCTGACTGTCTGGCCTTACTGTAGGGGAGGCGAGAATTAGGCCCAACATTAAGCCTCTTCACTTGGCTGTAAAACAAGGCTCCCTGCTTGTAACTTACGGCTTTGAGATTCATGAGCTCCACAAACTTTCAGTACAGTCTATGCTATGTGATATTTTAGTACAGTATAGCAGTACCAGATGTCTGTGGCAATTGGGCTTGATATGTTTCTAATGTTCTTATTAAAACCAAAACTTCCTACCAATCATTTAGAGCTGAGGAAGCTTCTTGGATGAGTGGCGAAACATCTTCAAAAAAAAAACAACTATGGTTGCCTTTGTTTCAGCTGTGTTTTTTGGGTATAACAGCACCAGATGTTCTCATTTTACATGGATGACGACAAGTATTGCACACAAAAAAAGCTTGCATTTGGTGCCAGAACAACGGCCTAGTACATGGTCTGCTTCTGTATTGAATGTTTAAGGACATTAACAGCTGACTAGGTCTCTGTCTTTACTGCCAGACTGCTGTTTGCTGTCCCTGGTGACTGTCGGCCTCCTCAGGAAGTACATCTCCTTCCTGGAGCTTCCCCTCAGCTGGCTGCTGCCCTCGTGCCTCCACTGCATTATAGGCTCACAGGGCTACAAGCAAGCCAAGGTAAGCCTCCAAGTAGACAGCTTGTTGGCAAGAAACATCCGCTCTTAGAGGACAAACATGTTTTGACAGATCAAAATAAGAGTAATATCAGTTGTAAACAGAGGAGAGCTTTGTATTATTTCTTGAACATTCTTCTTTCCTCTGTAGGCCGCCATGCTCTGCCATCGGACTCAGCTTCTGTGGTTCCGCTACCTCTATATCACTTTCTCTCGGTACATGTTCGCGAACACGTTCCAAATGATCCCACAGGGGCCGAAGAACCTGAAGATCTATTAAAAGATCATCTCATCCCGAAGCACTGATTGCTACACTGCCTGACTAGTGAAATGCAGTGGTACTTGTGGGAGTGAATTGAATAGCTGTTTATGAATGTGAAACTTTATCTGTTGTACTAGTCTTCATTTTTTTTCATAAGCACTTTCCACAAAAACAACTGACAAATCTTTCTGAAATATATCTGACCTCTTGTCTTTTGCTACGTGAGCAGCTTTATTGTTTCAGTTGTTACACTGTACAAAATAACACTGTGTTCGCAGCTTCTTTCATTCTGTTATTTCAAAGAATCATGACAGTACTGTTTGTCTCATGTAAAGCTGATTAAAAACAGGCTTGATTCTTAAATTACAGCCGTGTTATTACTGCTGTGTGTTTGCTTCAGGCTTAGACATGTCTTTGATGGTTTTGTGAGCTTGCATGCTTTCTTCCCACTTCTCCCCACAAAATTTCTCCACTGTGACACTGCGCACGGTTCCTGGATCCAGACAGTGTGGAGCAACACCTGGGGAGGTAGCAATCAGAAAGGACAATCATTGATTTACATGCGAACAACACAGGCCATTGTCTCCTGAGCATCTAGGAGACGAGCCGGCTTTACCAGCATAGTAATGCAAAGTATTGCGTGTCAAGGTTGGCCTCCTCATAGTCATACTGTCCAACATAGCCACTTAACTTTAACTGTGAACTTCTCTGTTTTCCACAAATGCCATTACATCGGGGCATTAAACAGCAGACTGGGTCGGTTAGTTTGGAGTAAACACAGCAGAGTGATGAAACAAACACATGAGACCAGTGTGACCGTCTTGTGTCAGCAACTAGAGGCCCTACCGTATCCATCAGGGTTGGAGCGCGGAGTGTAGAAACTTTGAACTCCACACGTCTTACAAAAGGTGTGTTTCGCAACGTGAGTGTTAAACGTGTACGTGGACAGATTATCCAACCCCTGTAAAGGAGAATAAAACATTTTACAATTTGCTTTTTCATTTTTCATTTTTAGGAAACACTATAAAATGAGTGAGTCTCTTACTTGTAAGAGCGTAAACTGATTTTTCGGGACAATGAAATGGTGATTTTGCTTCTTAATGCAAATGCTACAACTGGAAGAACATGTAGAGATGAAAGAAATTGCATTGTAGAGGGAGTGTTATTTGAAATCACTTTAACATAATGTGGATTTCATTTGTACTTTTAACAAGTTTTCATTATATTAATATGTAGTAATTTTACAGCCAAAGTCAAATATGTTTGATTGTATCATTGAAATAATGTCCCATACTTGCAATGAAAAACATGGAGGTCTGGGGAACTCCAGACTTCAAATCTGACAGCCCCACAGTGGCATCCGCCTGTATGTTTCACAAGGTCCATTCTGTAGGTAAAAATAACAACAACCAAACCTGGCAGATGACTTTTTGAATATTCTTCTGTCACTCAAAAATGGAAGGAACTTGAATGTGTTTACCCAGTGCCCGCATAAAGTTCAAGCGAAACTGGTGTGACGTGTTTATTGGGAACCTGTTGACGTGGAGCTCAATGTCCCACGCAAAACATTTCAATCACCCAGCCAAGTCAAACCCAATCAGTCACAAGGGTCACGTTTACATTAAAACCCTCTCACCTGGCTATATCTGTCTTCAATCCAGTGTGGTCACTGAAAATGTTCATTAAAATCCAAACATCAAGTTTCAACTTTAGTTTCACGTGATAATAGTGTCAGTGTCCAAAGTACTCAGCTAAACTCATTTCCTGCTTGAATGTTTTTCCTGGAACACTTTGAGATTTATTCTGAGCAAGAGGCAGGGCAAAGTACAGCAGACTTGCACAAACACATTCCTCATGTGTTGAACTAGATCAGCCAGAGAGACCAGCCCTGCATTAGAGAGTCCTGGGGCGTCACGCATCACGAGTTGGGTGTCATGTGACGGCGTGCTGGAGGCCTGGAGTAGGGGAATGGGGTGACCTAAATACATAAATTAGGACTCTAAGTGCTGTATCATATCTATGGCCCTAAAATAGAAACCCAGTAGACCCCCACCATCAGAGGTTTTGCTCAATTTAGGTTACAGTGACAATGTTATCTCTGCTGGGGGTGGGAACTAAAAGTGCTTAGCAGTTCTTAAATCTGCCAGTGATTATGCCTGTAACTGCCCCCTACTCATTCTTTTAGACCCAAATCTCACTCAGTATGGTTTAATTGGCTAGATCACTCCAGGAACATATCACAAAAAATAACTTCATAATATAAAAACCTTTGGACGTTGACATCATGCCAGATAGATATATTTTATGTGTCTCATAAAACAACTTTCCTGTAACCTCAGCAATAATGTTACTCAAGAGGTGATCAAAGAAGTTTAAAGATAAATTAGACAAAGAACACAGGCTTCTCCTGAGCTGTAATAACTGCTCAGCAAAAGCCACAAAGATAGAAATGTGCTTATAAGGTTAGAAATGGTCCTTGTCCTTGTCCTATGAGGAAGCAAAATGCTGAAAAATGTCCCACAATGTAGACAATATGGTTCCCCCTCCCTTGTGTATATGATAATATGATAAGAATAATTTCGACACTTAAGAGTCAGGAAACGGCTTTTATTTTAGTCTGTACATACTTGATGTACATAATTTCTTTAGTGACACCTACACTGTAACAATCAAGCATCAGATCAGCTCAGTTTGGTTATAGCTATAAGCTTGGCTAAATCAGAGACAGAGGCCTACTTAACATGGTGTCACGTTTCAGTATACAGATCACGATCATTGACTAGCCTGCCTTGAATCAGAATCAGCACATTCTCCTCAAAAACAAATGTTATAGTTGAGGTAGGTGGCCATTCTACATTAAGACGGCCAGTGTAATGAGAATGGTTTGCTTATAAGGTCGGTAAAACAGGCCATTTAGCAAAGTTCAAACCCTTTACCCTGCAGTCACAACAGCTGGTAGCACGTTTTTTACCAAGCACGTTTCCATCCGTTAACAGGACCGTTGTGGAGATCAGCTGGGTTCATGTCTGCACATGTCCCTCGCGCGTGCCAGCCTCTCATAAGCTTAATCATTCTGCCTTGCTACAATCAACGTGCAATACAACAACGTGCAATGATCTTATCTAGAATGGCCACAAATGTCTAATACACAGCCGATATTTCTATGGCCTATAATATTACAAAACTATATCTATTTAGGTCGCATACAATCATTATAAGGCCTGCGTTATAACCCCATTGCCGGAAGCATAACTTAGTCATCAAACATTACTTACTGTAACACAGCAACCAATCACTGGTGAAACAAACAACTGTGTCATCCAATCAGAAGCTCGGAGAAGGTTCTTGTTGCTGAGGTGGTTCTAGCAAATTCTGGAGCCAAAGACGCAGTGAGATATTACTCCGCCACAGTATTTTTCACAACATTTGTTCTCAAATATACATTTTATTTTGAGAAAATTTTTACATTTACGAGCAAATGAGTGACAATTAAATAAAACTGTACAGTGAAACTGAAAGCTTTATACTGAAACAGTGAGCATCGGAACGATAGGAACTACTTTTGAAAGCGGATGGATATCAGCTGATGACGTATGCAACTCCTCTATAAAATACAGTGTGGGGCTTCTTTGCCGCATTCATCTTCAGCAGAAACAGAAAGCAAGCGAAACTGTAAGTGGCTTTTCTTTTAATTCGATGTGTTTGTTATGTTGAGAATTTCAGTGTATGTTCCTAGTCGCTTATTTTGTTAGTATCGTTGTGTTGAAGCTTAGTAGAATTTTACAAGCTAATAGTAACAGTAGCTATGTGTTTTGAATGTAGGTCGGATAGTTTTTCGTGAAACGGTTATGTGAAGTAATTAAGTTAAAACGTATTTTAAGTCGATTTTGGTTCTGTTTAAGTTTCGTCCGTCCGTTCATCGTCGAGTTTTGCGACACCGTTGGCTAACCAACATTAGCTACTGCAGTGACTCAACATTTTCAGTGTCGTCCATTAGCGGGTAGAGTCGGCTAACAAAAGGAAGGTCAATATGATCTCAAAATGGCGCTCGGGCTGGAATGACGGAGCTGTCAATAGATCAGAGCATCTGATCAAGATGGCTTTTATTTTGACTAAGTGAGAATAATCAATAACATTTACTGTTTTATATAACACTGCTGCTATTTTAATATATTGGTAGTTTAATATATTTTAACTGCTATTTCTATGCCACTTGTTTAATCTTTTTTTCATTGCTTTGTTTCTCTAGACTTCAAAATGCAGATCTTTGTCAAGACTCTGACTGGCAAGACCATCACCCTTGAGGTTGAGCCCAGTGACACTATTGAGAATGTGAAGGCTAAAATCCAGGACAAGGAAGGCATTCCCCCTGACCAGCAGAGGCTGATCTTTGCTGGCAAGCAGCTGGAAGATGGCCGCACCCTGTCTGACTACAACATCCAGAAGGAGTCCACCCTCCACCTGGTCCTGCGTCTGAGGGGTGGCATGCAGATCTTTGTCAAGACCCTCACTGGCAAGACCATCACCCT
>JASGAT010372442.1:0-25882 GCA_030220025.1 Chelon auratus | reverse complement strand
AAAAAAAAAAGGTAATAGATGGAAACATTCAATACCCTCTATAATTAGATATTAGCATTAGCAGTCTAATTAGGGTGGATTTTAATTTGGTGTAAGGCTCATCAGCCCAAATCATCCCAGGTGTTAAGTTATGTTGTGGGACCTTTTAAATGCATGCCAGTTACCCTGAAGCATTTGCCAAAATAGTAACGCAAGTCAAAATCCCTGATGCTCCAGATGAAAAAAACAAAACAAAGAAACCTCAGAACAAACATGAAGAACTATGTNGAGTGGTGGTGTTGTCGTAAAGTTCTTGGACAGGTTACTAGAAAAATATTTGGAATGGGCTGTTGTTACTTATACCAATCAGACATAACATTATGACCGGTGACAGGAGAAGTAAATAACATTGACCATCTGGTGACAATTCAACAATGTTCTGTGACAATGTTCTGCTGGGAATCTTTTGGACCTGGCATTCATGTGGATGTTACTTAGACATGTAGCACCCACCTAGACCAGACCAGGCACCACCACCCCATAGCAATGACACTCCTTGATGACAGCAGCCATCCCCAGCAGGATGCAGCCTGACACAGACCACACACAAAAAAACGCTTTAGGAACAACTAAAAAAACATAAAGAACAGCACAAGGTGTTGACCTGGCCTCCAAATTCACTAGATCCCAAAAATCAGGTTGTTCCTCTGATAGTCAAAGTTTAATAATGACGCCAAAAAAAGAAGAGTGAAAGAGCTCTTGTGGTTTCACAATTTTGGCAACAAACCATTTGAACAAATTCTTACGTGTAATTATCCGCCAATATAAACCACACTGCTGCGCTTTTGCCAAGTAGGCAGACAACAATGCAGCTTTTATTTTAAACTTGAGAGAAGATTGATTCGATCTGCAGGCTTACTGCAGTCTTGAACGGTCTTTGATGCAACGGTAAAGACAGTACAAGTTGTTGACCTGGCCTCCAAATTTACTAGATCTCAAACTGATCAAGTATCTGTGGGATGATCCACAGAGGCCCCTCCCTTAAGACACCCAGAAAATAATTTGTCAGTAACAGCTCTGCGACTGTAAAGTCAAAATAAACACCACCCCATGTGAGGATGCTTTCCAGGTAACGCCTTCGGGTAATCAAAATGCAAAAACAGTTGCATAGAATATGGATTGAGTGTGGTCTGTTCTGTGTTTTATGTACCGGTGTTGCGTGCATGAAAACCATGTTCAGGATGATTGAGCATCTGGACCACATGCACAAAGCAACGTTGTGATGTATATGCTGAGAGGACGCACTGCGGCTGCCAGCCACCTCACCTACAGCGATCTATTCAACCGACAGTTACTCTTCCAAAGACGCATCAAGTAAACACATAAATCTAAACGTAGATAAATAACCAAAGTCTGCAGAGGGCCATTTCAATTTGTCTGCCTGTGTACAGCTGTATTTCGGTCAGAATGTCAATAAAGCTTGATTTGATTTGATTTGATTTGATTTGATTTGATTTGATTTGGATAATTATGAGCTCATATTGCTCCAGGGAGCAATAGCAAGTGAGCTGTAGCCACTCTCTCTAACCGGTTTCAGCAAAGATGATTTGTTCCTGAATGAATTTCTGCGTTCACACGAGCCCAAACAAATCAACCATGGTAGGAAAACACTTTCGGAACGATGAACTAGGTGTAAAATCACCCTGGCTGAAATCCTCAGAAGAAATAGATCATTTTAATTCAGCATAATAAAAAACTGTTAACCACTGAGTAAATCACAGGACTTTTAACAGTCTGTCAGTAAACACTTATGTTGTTGAACCCAGAAAATGCGGTAAGAGAAACAAGGCTTAATGAGTGAGATTATGTCATAGTTGGCCTCAACAATAAATGTGCAATGCTCTGCAACCTTTCTAAAATGGTACTAAATGCCAGGGATAATCATGGTTAACTCATCATTCGGTCTCTCATTTGGATTTTTATACAAGCAAATAAAAAAATGGTCTTTTATCTCTCTGAGTTATGTGTCCCAGTTGACTTGTCCATAGGGTATTTGTCAGAATACAGAATTGGTGTCGTTTGCCTGGATGTGAACACTGAACAGTAAGGAGTTCGGCCCATTTGAAGAAAACAAATGCTTTTAGGGAACCTCGTCCAAATAGAAACGTGTCCTTCTCTACAGCTGTTTTATTGGTTGACTGGTAAAGTAAGTAAAGGTTCATGAGTTCTTTTGGTGGGGACACAGCTGTTGCTATAAATCCGTTCAGATTTTTTCTTTGGTCAGGCACACATGCAGCTTTTCCACATGGACACACAGATACAAGAATGAGTTGTTCAGCTAAAAGGAACCCACTATGTTAGTCAGCTGGTTTGCTCATGGTGCTCAGACACCCTGAACAAGAACATACGGCTGCACTGAACCACCGGACCCTCCCTTGGTTGGTGGCCAGAAGTCACATAAAAGGGTAAAATCTCTGAATCAGAATCACTGTGAATGAGACTCACCCTAACTTTCAGATCTTTCTACTATCCTTTCATTATTAATGTCATTGAGCAGCTGGTTTTTATTATGTCAGTCACACACAATAATTCATTGAGTCATTTTTCTGTAAGAAGTGACACATCCACATCATCAGGGTCTTCTAGCATTGGTATCAGGACACTCCACAGGAGTTTAGACGACAGTTCTGATTAATTATAGTGTGACAAATTAAGAAAACAGATAAGAACCGTATCTATCTACACTCAGAAATATTTTTATTATTTTCTTCAAAGCTTAGCAGACTATAAATTATTCCAGTTAAACAATCTGACTTGGAAACATCTGTCTGGTTGAGGTATTGCTCACTTACTTACAAATTAAGAAAGTTAACATGCAAGCCAGTGGTATAAAGAAAATGCTCTGACAACATCCCTAAATGATTCACTTTAAAATGAATATATACAATAAAAGCGAGTTTACAAACTTATTGGAAACTTTTCATTTAAAAAAGAAAGGTATATATTGTACTGGAAGGTTTCAGTCTTAACAGCACAGTCCATCTGTTGGTTGGCTGTTCAGTGAGGGCATACAATGAAATGCTCTCACAATGACTTCACTGCATCCAAGGCAAGCTGTAAAAACAGTCGCCAAAACTTCCCATCATGGTCTTGAATTTTCTGTGGCCCTAAACTCACCTTTCCTGCTTGATCTTTTAAATCTCACCTACCAAAAAGCTCTACAAGTACCAAGTCGCTAGCTTTTTTTCTGAACTTCTCAACAGCTGCTGCTGTTCTCACATTCTGTTTGGACATGCATGTTAAATGCAAAGCCCGGATGGCACCATTCAAAAGGTAACTTCACCTTTAGGACTGTGAATAGGATGAGACATTTGCATTTAATTAGCTTCGCTTCTTAACACCCTGTTCTCTTATTTCCTTTTATGAAGCAACAACAGGGTGTTAATGAGCAACTACCACTTCCAGAGCTGCACTGAATTACTGTGGGTAGCAACAAACCATTTGGTATTCTTTGGTTTACTTTCCTCTGCTGTAGCTGGTCAGCTCTGAGGTTTGAATGTGCGTACAGACGGTCGCCAGTCATGTCCTCCCACTGTCTGCAACACTGTTTCCACTCGGAAAAGTAACTCAGCCTGGTGAATCTGCACATTTGTAACTGTAACCATGGTTTCTCTGTTTGGATCAGTTCCACCGTGTATATTACGTACCATCTAGCCACACATAAACATAGTCTCAATAAGTCTAACTTTGACCCAGTGCGATAGTGTAACAATAAGCTCTGAGACCCAAAATCCTCTAGTCATGACATCACTACTCAGACATGAGAGGGCAGGGCCAGATGGGATAAACACATGTGCAATCTAAGAACCCGTCCAAGCTGCCCACGCAAGTGTAAAGACAGCCATACTCTAACGTCGTACCATTCCAGCAGTTGGACTGACAATGATTTACAAAAAGAGGTTCACTTTACATTGACCTCTTGTTAGTCAGGAAAGTTTGAAATACCTGATGAATAAAAAACCCTAACAAACAAGACAGTTCAGAATTTTAAACTGAGCTAGCTTTGGATTTAATTTCACTCTGATACTGAAACTCAGCTTGCACACAGTCTTCTTGTGGCGTTAAAGACACAAATCTTCTTCTCCTCTGCAGTCTCCTTCTGCTGCTTTGATGGATTGTCTCATTTTCCTGTCATCCGCAGGAGAAGTGCTGTACATGCTGAATCAATGGTGATCCTAGCAGTTTTACTCAGCCCATAATTCCTCCTTCTCCTACCTCAGTGCCAAGTCTTTTACGCATTTATGACTCTTTGGCGCAGTCATTCTGACGTCACCAGCATGATCACGACAAAAATGTGGAGGGGGATTAGCAGGATGGATTTAGGACAATTCCTTTTTTTGTTCGCTTTACTCATTTTCCAATTCAAACTTGTCCTTTAAAAGACTTTTAATGGATTTGGGCTTGAAAATAAAGGGGAGGGTTACAAGCACAAACAAAGGCAATCCTTAATAATTAAAGTGTTTCTTTTAGCTAATTTTAAAGGACTGCATTTGAACCTCAGCCTCAAGTTTGCTTGTTCATAGGCATCTGAGAAAAAAAGATTGCTCCCTTTTAACTTGTGGGCATGTTGCTTCAGGTACTGGGTGGATCTAAAATACAGTAGTTTGTCCAGATTGAGCAACAGATTAACAAGAATAAAAGCTTGTCAAATACCAAATTATTGCACAGTGTGCAAAGTGATGCCCCAAGACAACTGGGACTGTTAAATCTGTTACAGTTACAGTGTTTTGGTAATCCTTATGTGTGTTACTGTTCACAAACCGCAGCTGCTGTATAGAAAGCAATGTACAGTTAAGCACAAAAAGGTAATTTTGTGTTTAAAAGGCTGCATATCTTAAGAGTAATCACATGATTTGAACAAGACAAGTGGTCTAGTTGGTACGGACTAAAGGATTCCAGCATTCCTTATCTTCATTTTCATGTGGGTGTTGCATCAACAGGATATCCTCTACAGTTCAAACTTACAGAACTACACTTTTAGCACTTTAAATTCAACATAAATCAACATTTTATTGTAGTTGTCTGAATGGCGACAAAATTCAGTTCATCAAATGAGCTTCAAATGATGGAGTAAAGCTTGCCTCATGCATGTACAAGCGGTTTAACGTGGCCCTAAGCCACCTGTTTTGTCAAGAAGATACCCAGCAGAAGCTGTTGTTTCAGGACGGAAACCTGGGACAGATAATCATCTCCGGATCCCGCCATCACTGCACCCAGCCCCCGATACCCTCACCACCACCATCTGCTCAGGGGGTAGGGCTGTCCGTTTCCATGGTAACTCTGTACCCCTCCTCCCCATAAGCACCCTGCTTCTTTTGTGTGTCCCACGTGCAGCCTGTTCTAACTGTAACCCGACCATGCTGCTGAGGGGTGCTGGTGTTGACTGCACGACAGGAACAAGGGGTTTTGTAAGAGGATCAGTTTTGTAGGATTCTGTGTCACAGATGTTACACATGAGATGTGTTTAGGACTAATTGCACAAAAAAACCTGGGGGAAAAAAACTGTACAAAACAAACCTCAGAGGGTACCTCCCTTTTGAGAACATTGCCCCCCTCCCCCAAGCAAAAGAAAGGTGACCTTGCAAATTAAGCCCTTCAACCCCCCCATCCCCCTGCCCGGTGCCTGGTCACCCCGTCCCCAAAAGTGAGATAGGCAGGAATAGGAAGCAGTAAACCTGCAAGGAAGGAGCAGTAAACAGGATGACAAAAAACCTTGAGACTGCGTTTTAAAGTTGCATTCAAAGAAATACAGCCTAAAGGTCACAATTTTGAATAATTACCAGAGGAATCGATCAGAGGAAAGAAATTTTAGTATACTGTTTTCCAGTTTTCCAGTTGCTCTTGTGTGAAAGAGTTGAAATACTCTGGCTTCCAAAGTTTTTTTGTTTTTTTTTAAAAAAAAAAGAATTATTCCAAAAGCAGTTTGTGGTTATAGTGCTATAATTACATTGACTTCCCTTGGCAAGACACCTCTGGCTATTTTTGCAACATACACTGTGATATAAAGCACCCATTTTAGCACATTTTCCTGTCCATACTGTTTCAGTCAAGCGAAAAACAAGCGATAATAAGCTCAGTCCTCTTGCAGCTGATATATTATGGGGTTAAGTTAAAGTGAGTTATTCTGATCTGAAGCAGAACCTTATTAGGCACTATTTGGGATAAAGCAGGCTCCTCAACAACACACAGATGGAAAGTATTAGACTCACTGACAGGAAACTCCACTTCCCTGTTGTACTATGCATTAAAATGTTACAGTCAAAGTAAGGTCCGCTGCTGAATTTCATTAACCTTTGTCCACTGAATAATTACCCAAACCTTCACAGGTGCTGGTAGATCTGCTTCCTGAAAGTAACTCTTTTTCTCTGTCTAAAGGTTCATATTTCAGCAATGAATAAGAAAGAAAGAAACTGGATAAAATTTAGAGCGGAGGGGTCAAAGAAATGAACAGTAAACACACAAAAAAAAATGACAACCAACAGCCAGGCTGCAGGAGAAAGGAATTTCACTCTGGCCCACTGCGAAGACACAGCCGGTCATTTTTCTAAAGTCTTCTTGGACGGTTGCCAGGTTAACCTTGCGCTAATGCCATTTAATAAAATGAGTCGCGCCCTTTGCGCATGGGAGTGTTGGCAGGGAGACCGCCTCAAGAATGCAAGTTAAAAAATTAAAACCAGCAAGAGTGTGCAGCACTCCTGCTATCACCAAGACTGGTCTGAACAGTAGCTATGTGTTTGTGCATCTATGTGGTCTATCCTATACAGAGAAAATGGAAATCCTTGCATAGTGTATTTGTAACACAGTGATGAATAAACACATCATTTACTACAAAAGGTAGTCAAGGAAACAGTCTGTCAGAGATTGAGGAAGCCACATTTTTTTTTTCCATTTTCTTGACCCTTGAGCATTTCAGCTCCTTTTGCCGTCAAAAGAGCTGACCACAACTTCCAAAAGGGGAACACTGTGGCTTTCCTAGTAGAACTTGCACAAAACCAGTTCTCGGCTGACTCTTTCATTAGAAAAAGTGTGCGTGTGTATGGCTGCATGTGTGTGTTACGTGTGTGTCAGAAACACAAACATCACCAGGCGATGATTCACATCTGGTCAGGTTCTGAAGCAAACAAGAGGGCAACTCTTGAGCAAAGCCCTTTCACCTCGCCTGTTGAACGTTGTGTCACAACATCACATCCGCGAAGATGATGTATGTGTTTTGCTGCAGTAAAATGACAATCTAGCATAGAGAGGCGTTGAGTAGAAACAGAGACTAAAGTAGTGGTGTGAGACCATATCCAAGTATGGAAAAATAATAAAATGCTATTTATGTTTTCAGACACGTCAAAGCCCGCACTGAAACGCCACAGTGGCAAAGGAATGTCAAAAGCCTCATCCGTTGGGTAATCACAGCCCACTTGAGCAAGCGGCTTAAAGCCAGGCTGTATGTCATAAATCAGCATTCACACTAAGGTCAGTTTATCCACCAACACTTCAGCGCATGAAAATTATACATCTACTTCGTAAATAGGAGGCTGTTTTTGGAAAAAATCTGTTTTCAGCCGTCAGACTGTCAGTGGTCGTGTAACATGGATGGAAAACAGAGAAAATCCAAAAAGCGTTTTAGAAAGGCAACTGGATTTGTAGATCTACAAGCAACATCCTGGGTCTGACTGCATTTGTCATGAATGTATGCCAACAAGTCTGTTTTCTTAGTAGCCTATTTTAACCTGCAAATGCCACCTCACGTTAATGACGGCACTGTGATCTTTAAGAGGGAGAGAGTAAAAAAAATAAAAACATTAGTTCAAAAGGGTATTACAATAAATGAACAATGAGAACAATGATGTCCTTGTGATGTTTGACCTCAATATGTGCTCAGACAGGGTTTTTTTCAGGATAAATTGTTGATGTGGACATACACATTTGAGAGCTAAACCTTAGCTCGTGGTCTGAAGGAGCCACGAGGCTCAGTATGTTTCTCTGTCATTTGGTCCAGGACGCCCCACATTACACCCTATGAATAAAAGCATGCTTGTGGTTCACAATAGAGTCCCGGCTGCACCCCGAGAAGGGGGAAGGGCTTTGCATTCCTCTACTGACCTCCTGTTTGCAGCAGATATTAAACAATAACCGCTGCTCTTTCTCTGCTTTCCCCAGTTATCATAAAAACGAGACTAAGCTCAACGGTCTCCGAGCTTTGCAATGCATTCAGGGCGTGTGAGAGAGGATGTGCTTTGTCTGTGTTTTTATCAAGAGAGGTGGGCAAGCGATGAAGACTGGCATTTCAGGAGATGGGAGAAGAACAATATGCTCATTCAGTCTGAGTGACTACCTCGGGAGAGTGATGCTGACTGGATGCCTGCGATATTTAATCTTGGTGGCCGCACATACCTCATTTTATTCGCTTCTCTAAGTAAAGTGCAACATCAGCCAACTTGAAATTCAGCTGGAAATCTCCCCTCTGATTGAGTGCACGGCTATACTGCACACGGTGGATGCCAAGTTTCTCCCCTAGAATAAAAGTCCATATAGTGCTGAGTTCAGACGGCTCGCTGTTTTACTTTGGCAGGATTGGTCCTGATGTGGCACAAAAAATCCTGGCTTCAAATAACGTTAACGCTCTTTTGATTTCTAGCAATGGACACCATTTAGTGTCTGGTAAGGGTTCCGAATAAGTGGCCCAGGAAACACGTGTTCCCCCCGGCAAAGAAACTGAGGAAGGGACTTCACAGTTGCAACAACCGACCATCTGCATGAGCAGGAAGAGGGTCCCCCGCTATCAGCATGCTGTATATTATTATTCCAAAGAAAGACTAGACGATCAGATTGCCATCTCTACTTGGTGTGCTGTGCAGTGTGGGTTGATGCAGGTAAACACACTGTCAGGTCTATGTTTATTTTCTTGATTACAATACTATATATTAAATACTAGTGTGCAGTCTTTCTACTAAGGCTGGTTATTTATGTAGTCTTTTTTTTATTTTTGCTTGTGCTGGCACAGATTTCAGCAACACTGAGTACACTTCTCGGGCCCTGAAGCTAAGATTGCATCAGGAATGCTGGCAGTTGATGGTTTTTCCTCCTCTCCGCAGACAGGGGGTGGGGTGCCCGGCTGAAACTGGGAGGAGAAAGGAGGGGTGTTTGGGAATATTCTTTGTCCTCGCCTCTCAGTACAGCACACAACTGGAGAAGGACGCAAGGCTCTTCGCGAGGAAGGAAGAACTGGATGGCTTGAAATCAGAGCACTGGGGCTTCCTTTTGTAAAAAATAACAGAAAACGAAGGCTCTCGATTTCCAACTCTGATGAGACGGACGACCTAAAAAACACAAGTGAAGGTAAAGTGGCACACAAACAAAGCGTGGCGGCGGCGGCGGCGCGCAGACGCGGCATCATCCCCCGTCCTAGCAGCTTTTGCTAACCGCTCTGCTTCAGCTCAAGTTTTAAATCTGAACTCTTGCGTCGCATTCACCCAGAGTTGTTTTTCTAAACGCCCGAATGTCAATCCCAGCGTTTTAACAGCCCGTGTTCACGATCCCAGTGTTTCTGGACGCGGCGTTTAGACGCCGAGTTAAGTTTACGCGCACACGGCTGGAAGGCGTCAGCGCTGATTAAAGCACGCAAATGTAGCGCATTATTAGGAGGCGAGGACACATTTGCCTAGAATTTGTAGTCATTTGTGCCAATTGTAATGACTAGCATACGCATTATTGAGCCCATTTAGCAGGAATCTCTGTTGTATCGGCTGGATTTGGCAACGAGGGGGACGCTGGCACCGCGGCTTGTTTTTTCCCACTCGGAAGTTGCGCACATCCCGCTTACACAATCGTGCATTCGATTATTGGCCTTATCTGTGGGCTTAAGTTTCTTAACACTCTGTTCAAAGAATATGGCGCAACTTTAGCTTCTTTAGCCATCGATATATTGTAATTTAATGGGAGCATGTGGAGCACCTCGGTAAAACTGTTTGCCACGAAGAGGGATTCTTTTTTTCCTGTATACTCCAAATAAGACTTGTTTCATTTCACATGATTAAACGGAGATAGGCCTGCCTCTTTATTATTTTTTTTTTTTACAACTTTTTGCTCTTTTGTGTATCTTTTAACGCATTAAAAGCATAAACGCTTATTGTGATGTGGTTTGACCTATTCTCTTTGGTTTATTTTTTTGCCTGGCTGTTTTGCCTCCTCAGGCCCGGGGACTTAAAGCTCAAGGGCTTTGGGATCCAGCAGAGGTAACTAGACTCCCAGATGTTAGAATCACAAAAGCCCCTCTGTTCCGCCGAGCTCGGGCAATGTTGAAAACTCTGCTGCTCGGAACTGTTTTGTGAGAGTGCTACAGATAGGACCCGGACTGCCTCAGGAAAGAGGACCGAATTTGTGATGCGGAAGGGGGAATGCTCATTGGAAAACGGCTACATAGAGTTGGCATGCGTTGTATGGTTGATGTTGTTAAAGAACATAATATGTGCTTTCATTAAATTATAGGAAAGCTGAAACCCTGTTGACTGCCTCCCCAATGCTGACTAAATTCAATGTGGGCAAATGGAGAAGTATATACGACAAGGCACCTGGAAAAAGCTGTGGTTCTTGTGACAGCCAAGTCAGCAGAAAAGATGGGACTGCCAAGAGCAGCCACTCTGAAAATAAGTGCTCGAATGAGTCTGACTCTTTCTAGTCTTTTCTAGCCCTTTTTGGTTAGACGCAGGCTGTGACATGTCAGGAAGTGCTTATCCTCGGACACAGTCTGATAGGAGTCTTGGTGCAGCTTCTAACCAAGATTACAGCTGAGGCTACTGTTAACTCCCTTATGTGTGCATCTCAAACAGCCTGATGGAACAGGCATATTCAGACTGCCTTTACTGAGTGGCAGCTGTTATCTCGACGCGGGAGCCAAGCAGTTGTTCAGGTGTGACTGTTTGGATGCAGGACACAGATGCACTCGGGCAGCACTCCAGAAAACCACAGATGAACGATAATGACTGCAGTAAACATAGTGAGAATAGTAAATAGCCATAGCCAGTTAAGAAGAGGATCATTCTGATATGTTCTGCAGACACTTCCCATAAATGCAGTTAAGGCACGGATTTGATACCACGGGTTTCCAGTGTAAATGTTGCCAAATTGTCGACAGGTCGCTAGCTCTCGTTGAAGTTTAGGTCTGGGTTTCGCCACTGGTTTCCTGATTAGGTTTGAGTCAGTATATAATATTTTAGGTTTCAAAAACAATGTTGTTTTGGTTCCAGAGATCTGTGATATTTCCACAACATTTTATATCAAATTTCACATCTATCATTAAAACTTTGGTTATATGCAGCTCTTCCCGTTTTTAAATCCAGTCAATTTTCTTGTCTGATGTTGCTCTCAGTGTTGTAGCTTCTGTCATGTCTCATGAGATTTGTTTGATTTGTTACAGGAAGTTCGATTCAATTAATTGATATCGGATCTTTTAGATCAAGACAGCAAAAAAGCGCTAAGACCATTAAACTTCTGGAAATCATTTTGCCGCTTGACGCAGTAGTCGCCAGTGGCGCCAAAGCAGCCGTCCCTTCACTGTATTACTAGTGAATCAACAGGACAGTGGAGGTTGTTGTACAGTCTCCAGTATGTTTTAAATGCAAACACACCAGCAGAATGTGACCTCTTGATCGCAATAGACAAACAATGAGCTTGTCTAAGAACCCGAAGGCGATTAACTCCTGCAACGGATCATTCGCAACATTGGTCACGTTGCCTGAGTTGCTGCTGCATAATGTAAACTAGTGTTTATTTTACTCTTAACTTTATTTATCTAGGGATGGTTTCTTAGAAACTGAATACCATCAAAATACCACACACACCTTGGAGTTGTCCAGTACAAACAGCTTTTTAAGCTGTGGGAGTGACTCCTCAGCATTAGGTAGTGCTCTGCCTCATCTCCCGTGTTTGGTTTAGTTGGAATAAAGTTGTCATTTTTTTTTAGTAGCGCAGCATATTGCCAAATTAAAGTTCACTGCAAATTTGACATGTCTGTTAGTGTTGGTTCATAACTGAGCCACCTCAATTTATTTTTAGGGGCGCCCCATTTGGTAGAAGCGCATTTCTCTGTGGAGACATTCTAATCACTGAAAGAGAACACCATTAATATTACGGAGCTGCCCACATCCTGCAACAGGCCGAATAATGTGATACTTTCATGTCCAACACTTAAGTGAGTCTGGAGCAAAACACTGTCACTTCTCATGACTCAATAGTCCACTTGTCGAGTTGAAGTAAGAATTTTGGAGCTATAGTGAAGTGTCTGTCATATTTACGCTGGTAATACACTTGCATCTCTTTTGCTTGAGGGGAAATCACATTAATCTTTACCAGTTAGTGTCCTATGAGGGAGTACTGGTTGCTTTAATCTAGTTTAGTGAAAGATCTACAGCTTTTATCGTTGTATCAAAGACTGTTCAAGACTAGTCTGCTGGTCGAATCAGTCTTTCAAGTTTAAAATAGAAGCTACATTGTTGTCTACCTACTTGGCAAAGGCGCAGCAGTGTGGTTTATATTGGTGGATAATTACACGTGAAAATTTGTCCATGCGGTTTGTCACCAGAAGTGAAAACACAAGAGCTCTCACACTCCTCTTTTTTGGTGTCATTATTAAACTTTAACTATGGATTGGGGGTGTCTGGTCTGGTCTAGGTGGGTGGTACATGTCTAAGTAACATCCACATGAATGCCAGGTCCATAAGTCTCCCAGCAGGACACTGAATTGTCACAAGATGAGAAAGAAAGTCACGTCCAGGAGTATGCGTTGAAGTTCTACTTTGTTGAGTCTCATCAGGCCGTTTCAGGGATCATTTCCTGAGCACGCCTGCTTGCATTTACACAATAGCTCCACCTTGTGGCTGCTTGTGCAATACCATTGAATAAGATGAACAATTTTATGTGACCATTCAATGATTATTATTCAAGACTGCATTCTGATTATGTCTGAACACATTTCGTTTCTCTCGTCTGGACAGATTTGAGAGCTTCCCTGTTCCACGACCAAAATGAGCTGGAGCTTTCTCACACGTCTCTTGGATGAGATTTCCAATCACTCCACCTTTGTGGGCAAAATCTGGCTCACCCTCCTCATCGTCTTTCGGATCGTGCTGACGGCGGTCGGGGGCGAGTCGATCTACTACGATGAACAGAGCAAATTTGTGTGCAACACGCAGCAGCCTGGTTGCGAGAACGTGTGCTATGACGCTTTTGCGCCACTGTCACACATTCGCTTCTGGGTTTTTCAGGTGATTATGATCACTGCTCCGACCATCATGTACCTCGGGTTTGCTATGCACAAGATTGCCCGCATGGAGGACGATGATTACAGGCCCCGTGGCAGGAAGAGGATGCCCATAGTGAGCCGCGGTGCCAACCGGGACTACGAGGAAGCGGAGGATAATGGCGAAGAAGATCCCATGATCCTTGAAGAGATTGAACCTGAGAAAGAAAAGGAAGTTGTTGAAAAGCCCAGCAAAAAACATGATGGACGCCGTCGCATCAAGAGAGATGGTCTGATGAAGGTGTATGTATTCCAGCTGCTATCGCGTGCCATCTTTGAGGTGTCATTCCTGTTTGGACAGTACATCCTTTATGGGCTGGAAGTGGTACCGTCGTATGTATGCACACGCTCTCCTTGCCCACACACAGTGGACTGTTTCGTCTCACGCCCGACAGAGAAGACGATCTTCTTGCTCATCATGTATGCTGTCAGCGCCTTGTGCCTGCTCTTTACCGTGTTGGAGATCCTTCACCTTGGCATCAGTGGGATTCGTGACTGCTTCTGTGGACCGCGACCTCGCCCTCCCACCCCTCGGCACCCAGCTCTGGCCAGCCAGAGGTCCTCCATCTGTCGCCAGCCATCAGCCCCCCCGGGCTACCACACGGCACTGAAGAAGGACCCATCAGGAAAAATGGGCTTCAGAGATAACCTGGGAGATTCGGGCCGCGAGTCGTTCGGTGACGAGGCCTCGTCCCGGGAGCTAGAGAGACTGCGCAGACACCTGAAACTGGCCCAGCAGCACCTGGACTTGGCGTATCAGAATGGGGAGAGCAGCCCGTCGCGGAGCAGCAGCCCAGAGTCCAACGGAACTGCAGTGGAGCAGAATAGACTAAACTTTGCCCAGGAGAAGCAGAGCAGTACCTGTGAGAAAGGTGAGTACTTTTTCAGCCTTTCATAATTTTGCAGCATCTTTGTTTGTTTTGTTTTTTTTTGCTGTGATCAAAAACAAATCTTCACTGACAAAATCTCTTTTCAGGTCTCCGCGCATAGCTTCAGTACACCAATCACTACACACGAGGAGCAGTGAGGGGACATAAGGGAATTGAACAATGAGTGTGTGTATGCGTGATTGTGACATTGAGGATTTGCTTGAGGTGGATGAAGTCAGCCCAAGCCTTCCAGTGTTATGCCCAACCGTGGCCGAGCATCGAGTCAAAAGGGTCATCTCAACCCAGCAATATTTGAGACGCCAGCCTGTCTGAAGATCCAAAGTGCTTACAAACTGCCACCGTGCAACAAGAGCTGTTATGGTTAACATGTACTTCTCCCTCAGGGCAGCTATTTTCTTTGATATTTTATTATGAGACTTAGTTGTTAGTCATTTTAATGAGATTGTCCTCTGTTGGAAGTCCAGCGAGTACATCTCAAGTTTGCCTTAGACTTAAACTGGAACTCCATTTTTTTTAAGGCCAAGTCAGTTACATAAAAAAAGTTTTTAACTGTAAGAATTGTGTACTTCTGTGAGGGAGAATGAGTGCTTGAAGATGCAAACAAAAGCTTAATGGACACCAGCCACCACTGTCGAGACAGGTACTTGAGTCATTGTCATGCGGATGAAGACTTCTCAAGGTGTAGATTTACATACAAAGGATTCTTTCAAGTGTGTCACACTTTTTTTTGTTCTTTCTATAAAATATTTTGACAATGTTGGCACTGCACCAGTCAACATGTCCCAGTCTGGTGCCTGGATGGTAACTGGAACACACTTGGGGCTCCTTTGTCCAAAGGAATAAACAAACCTGGGTAATGCTTGAAAAATCGTGTAACTCTTGATATTGTATTGTGTTAAGCTTTTGATAATGTTCTTTATTTTTGTATTTAGTTTTAAGTATTGTGGTATGGACAAAATGCGTTTGTCACTGTGGCCAACCGTTTTAATTCTTTTGACCGTTAATTACCTGTGGCTTATTTTTTAGGTACCATCAAATGTTTACTTTTTCAGCGCAAGCCCAATTTGAAATGTACCTGTTGGTTAAATAAGGGATAATACTGTATGGAATATTCAATATCTGAAAGTGCTAACCTTTGGAAGAGTGCTGTCGCTGTTCAGAATCTAAATGACTGTTGTAAACAAATGTAATGGTTTCAATGTGAATTCAATGCCTTGAATGAGCTCTAACAAGATGCCATGTTTTGTATTCTGATTTATACCCACAGCGCCATTTGTGCCAACTCAAATATTGTGATCTCAAGTTATTTTTGATCAATGCTTTTTTGTACTTTTTATACTTTTTGTATTGATAGTACTTTGTGGTTAGTTTTTAAAATAAATTTTTTACTGCAGATACCACATTTCAAGTGGCCCGAGTCTGTTTTTTTAATGCCAACTTTTCTATGTAGAAAGTCTGTAACTGTAAAAAATCTTTATTGGTATAATTTGATACATTTTAAAATCTGGTACAAAATCTGGATCAAGTTAAATGAAAATTCTTTGTTAAAAGAAAATTGTAACAAAGTGCATGATTTTATTTATGTTTTTGTTTTGTCTGTGACCTAAAGCCTCAGGTGTCAACGTAAACAAATCTCAGAAACTGTACACATCCTCTTTAACAAGCACCGGACTTAAAGATTCGTTGTATTTGTCTGACGACCTTCAGCTAAGAAATTAAACTGGGAAAATAAAATCCTCTCTGGCTTCATGGCACCTTTTAAAGTGTACTATCACATATGCTTGGCACTTTTATTTATTTTTTTTTCTGGTATTTTTTATTTTTTTCAGTATGGTTACATGATATAATTCACAGAAGCAGAAAAAATAAGAAAAAAATCAGAACAAACAAACCAAAAACAAAACAACAGCTCAGATCCATATAAAGAATACTTGGGGTTACAGTAATAATATAGTATGTGGTATGAGCACTCAAGAAAACCCCTGCAGCATGATATTGGAGACACTAGGTTCTACATAGTTCAGTTAGGGTTCCCACACTTCATAGAATTGGTCTGTTTTTGACTGTAACATGCATGTAAGGTATTCTAATGGCACTAGGTCAAATACCACTCTTTGCCACCTTTTAACAGTTGGTACTTTTTCATCAATCCATTGCAATAAAAGCAATGGATTGATGAAAAAGCTTCCTCGCTGCATAAGTAAGAATACAGTACAACCTCTTATTCTGTTTAGATATTAAGCGTTGGCTTGGGAGGCCCAATGTGAGAAACAAAGGGTTCATCTCCAGTTCTAAGCCCAATATCTTCTCTATTTCAGACAGCACATTAGACCAATACATTTGCAGTTTCAAACATGACCAAAAACAATGAGTTAGGGTACCAATTTCTGTCTTACTTTTAAGGCACATGGGTGAAAAAGTAGGATTGAAGTGATGCCTGCGATTGGGGGATATGTGCATTCTGTGTATGATCTTTAATTGTATGGCTTTAATACGATTGCAAACCGAAACTGATTTAGCATATCTCCAGACACCCTTCCACTCTTCATCATCAACTGTAATATTTAGTTAATTTTCCCATGTGCCTTTAAGCCTCTGTAACCCAACAAAGGGTGTAGAATATATACCTTTATAAAACAGGCTCACAGATGCCTCTCTATCAGTTAGGAATAATAATTTCTCAACAGGAGAAATTTCATGGTTCTTAATTAAGGTAGTACTGTGTAAAATATAATGCCTTATCTGCAAATAACGAAAAAAGTCATGTCTGGGGACAGAATATTTCTCTATAATTAGTTCAAATGTCATAACCACATTATCAGAGAATAAGTCTTTCAGTCTATGGACACCATTATCCCCCCACTGTCTAAAACCACTCTCAGACATCCCAGGCTGGATATTAGGATTATTCACAATAGGGGTAAAAACAGATGTAAACTTTGACCTTCCCTCAAGTCGACATACTGATCGCCAGGCCAGAAGTGTATTAAGTGTAACCGGGTTATTACAACTCAGTCTAATATTTTTAAATTTCTTAAAGAACAGTAAGTCCCTTAATGGATACTTTGAAAGAGAAGCTTCAATTCCCAACCAGATAGAGCTTGAGTCATTTACAACCCAGTCATAAATATACCTCATGTGAGGTAGGTCAAAACCCCCTATAGAACCTGGAAGTTGTAATGTAGCCATCTTAGGTTTTGGTCTACGCTTGCTCCATATAAAGGAACTTAGCCAGCCATTCAGGTCTTTCAACACCCTATTTGAAAATATAACCGGAATCATTTGGACAGGATACAACAATCGAGGCAAAATATTCATTTTAATCAAAGATATACATCCTAGCCAGGAGACAGGTAGAGAATTCCAAAGCTCCAAATCTTGCCTCACCTTCTCGAACAGGGGAACAAAATTTGCTTTATACATTTGCTGAAATTTCGGGGTTATGAATATACCTAAAGGGAAAAGAAGGTAAAGCAGTTGGTATTGAATTAAGGCTCCCAAGTGGCATGGCTTCAGACTTGGTCAAATTAATTTTGTACCCAGAAAATTTGCTAAATGAATCAATTATGTTAAGTAGAGCTGGTATTGATGCCTCAGGATTAGAGATAAATATCAAAACTTCATCTGCATACAGACTAATCTTGTGCTCATAATCAGCTAACAAACCTTGTATAGCAGGTGCCGTCCTTATGGCCTCCGCCAGCGGTTCGCTGGCAACGGAAAAGAGGGGAGACAAGGGGCAGCCTTGCCTCGTACCTCTGTACAATGGTCGCCTGAGGGTTATCATACAGAATTTTGACCCACCTGATGAAGTTATCACCATTCTACCCGGTCAAAGGCTTTCTCAGCATCTAGAGAAAGCACCAGACCATCAATATCTCTTTGCTGGAAAGCCTGAATTACATTGAGAAGGTGCCTGACATTGTTACGGGAATTGCGACCTTTTATGAAACCTGTTTGATCTTCTTAAATAATTTTAGGCAGGCGGTCTTCAAGTCGACTAGCTAATATTTTTGAAAGTATCTTCTGCTCCACATTAAGAAGAGGTATTGGTCTATATGAGGAACAAGACTATGCGCACTTACCCTTTTTCAGAATGAGAGAAATATTTGCTTCCCTTAGACTCTGAGGTAATCTATTATGCAAAAAAGAGTGGTTAATCATATCGAGTAATGGGTCTGCTAATAATTCACAAAATTCTTTATAAAATTCACTACTAAACCCGTCAGGCCCAGGGGCTTTTCCATTTTGTAAGGTTTGTATAGCGTTCAGTACTTCCTCTCTGGAGATGGGGGCAGATTGGTTTGTTGTTCTGCTGATATATTAGGCAAACTAAACTGTGAAAAGAAGTCTTCCATTACTTCAGGTGCATCATATGGTTGTTCAGATGCATACAGTCTACAATAAAATTCTTTGAAGGTGTCATTTATGAACTTATTGTCATATATGGGATTATTCTGAGCATCACAAATGGCTACAATAGCTTGTGCTTCCGATCTTTTTTTGGTAAGGTACGCCAAATATTTTCCGGGCTTATTCCCATGTTCATAAAATCTTTGTCTAGTAAATTTAAGTTAGTTTCCTCATCTTGTGTAAGAAGGTTATCCAAGGTAGATCTGACTGCAGATATTTCTCGCAATAACGCAGGAGTTGGGGAATCGACATAGGCCCTTTCTTTTGTTTTAAGCTCAGTTATTAACAAATTTTGCTTCCTCAATTTCTGCCGCCGCCTGCTGGCTGAGAATGAAATAAAAATCCCTCTAGTGTACACCTTAATAGTTTCCCATAGGAGAGCAGGGTCATCTGTTGACTGCGAGTTAATAGAAAGAAAACATCTAAACTCGGTATTAAAGTAGGATACGAAGGTATGGTCCTTTAAAATAGTTGTGTTCAGTCTCCAGTATTTTACTCTGTTTCCTATACCATTAAGAGAGAGATCCAGCACCACACTGGCATGATCAGAAATAACAATACTGCCTATTACACAAGATAAATCTAAGTGTATGGAGAGCCCAGGTAAAAAAAAAAAAAAAAATCAATCCTTGTATGACACCTATGGGGTGCCGAAAAAAAAAAGTGTATTCTTTGTCCGAAGGATGGATTGTCCTCCATACATCAACAAATCCTAAATCTTCACATATAGAATTGAGTGACTTAGCTTGTGAGGAAAAAGGAAGAGGTTTGTGGGGGAGCCTGTCAATAAGGGGATTCAGTATACAGTTAAGATCTCCACCCACTATGGGAATATCTGAGTGAATCTCAGAGAAATCTATGAATACTTTATGCTTTTTCATCATAAAATATGGCTAAAGAACCTAAATTTGAACCTGGCCTAATTTAGGTTCTTTCTCCATATTTTATGATGAAAAATGCTTGGCACTTTTCATCATAAAAAGAAAGAACCTAAATTAGGCCAGGTTCAAAGGCGTTCAGAAGACTCAGTGTAATCCTACAGTGACCTCTAGTGGCTTTGAGCGAGTTCTACACCCCACAGCTCCAGGTTAAAGAGGAGCCAAAGGCAGAGGTGTCAAACTCATTTTAGTTAGGGGGCCACATGTTGCCCAATTAGGCCCAGACCAGTAACATAATAGCATAATAACCTATAAATAATGACAGTTTTGTTTTACTGCCTAGAAATACAAATGAATTATTATTCTATTCTTAAACACAACTTTTATGAGCAACCTGAAATTTATTTTTATAATTATAAAATATTTAGATATGTCCACAACTCTTACTATAACCGTCTGACCAATTTATGAATAGCAGTTAACATCTATGTAATTTTTGCGAATTCATCCCGGCCATCGGGGCAGATTGGAGCCTCTCTGATTTTGGCCCATGGGCTGTATGTTTGACACCCTTGCTCTCTCAAAACTAAAGAAGCATCATGCAAGTTAGTGATTCCATCATAAAATAATTTATGTTGAAAAAACCTAAATTAGAAGGCTGGTTCCCAGGCGTTCAGAAGCCTCAGTGTAATCCTACAGTGACCTCTAGTGGCAATGAGCGATTTCTACACCCCACAGCTCCAGGTTAAAGAGGAGCTTCTGAGGACACCATGTGCATTAGAACTGAAGAGGCTTCTTGGATGAGTGGAAAAACATCTTCAAGAAACACTACAAGTCCTGTTGCCCTTGTTCCAGTTAGTTTTTTTTTTTTTGTTTTTTTTTTTTGGATGTACCATGACCTTGATGGCTGAACTTTCACAGACAAAACACAATGAGATTGTAATCTAAACAACATAATTGTATTTAACTTCATGAACAAATTCTTTCACACAAGAAACATTAACAGAACATAAATGGTATTATTGAAAAGCACAACCGATTATGGACTTCAGAGAGTCACAAACTTGGACATCATTTATGTTTTACCATGTAATGCAGATGATGTCCATCAAATATGTTTAACATATCAAATAAATAGAGTGTCATGAATAGGCTGTTAAAGCCTTCAGTTAAATGGTGTTTAGGTGTCTACGATACAGACTTCATTACACCTGAGTTTGTTTGTTACAATTTTTTCTCCAAGCCTATACTTTCAAAATTCTGCTTTTTCTTAGAGTGTTTTTTTGCCTTAAAGACGAAAAAGGATAAACAAATAGCTCCCAACACTGCAACAACCAGTAGAGCAAATGTGGTGTTGAGTCCGACTTCAGCGTCACTGATGGAGAGCTTCATACCCAGGAAATACACAGCTGTGTCAGTTATTGGCTTGGTTGTTCCTGCACAAAAGACAGACACAGCTTAGGACAATCACACCACTCTCTCATAAAAATAGCCTGACTCTGTCTAAAGGGAAGAACATTTACTACAAGTGCCTCAAACTAATTAACACTATCCTTGCTTTATTTTGTTTGTTAACAGGGCAGCTGCTCTACATTCTCACAGTAATAACAAGACTCTAGGAAGTCACCTGTTCCATAAATTGTCCTCCTTAAACTTGTACCTGCCTGTTTTTAGTGAAGTTTTTCTACGCCACAAAAACAACTTAAGATGTTTAATTTTAAGTGTAATAGATTATGGCATCTTCATGGATCACCCAAAGGGTTAGGAATCTCTTCATTGTAGTTTGACAAACTAGAGGCCCCAAAACAGAATTTTGCATAGGCCCCCATAAAGGTGGAAAAGGCTCTGTGATAACAAGACTCTAGGAAGTCACCTGTTCCATAAATTGTCCTCCTTGAACTTGCACCTGCTTGTTTTTACAGTGATGTTTTTCTACGCCACAAAATGAATGTGGTACTCATATGCATGCATTCAATGTTTGCACCTTCCATTCATCTAATCATCTTTCAGAACAGGCATCCACCAAATCTGTGTCACTTTACCTTCAGTCTCAGGGTTCACAGTGGCGGTAGTGGTGGCAGTGGTTGGCTTAGTAGTTCCTGCACAAAAGACAGGCACCAAGAATGTCATTTTCATTTTGAACAAGCTGATGACAGTAAATCTAAACTATTTTTCAGGTTACATCATTTTGGAAAGGCTTATTCACTGGGTTAGGATAGTAATACCACTCTCTAATAAAAATAGCCTGATTCTGTCCAAAGGGAAAAACATCTTCCAACAAGTGCATCTAACAAATTAACACTATGTTTGTTAACAGGGCAGTTGCTTTGCATTCTCACAGTGATAACAAGACTCTAGGAAGTCACCTGTCCAACAAATACTCCTCCATAAACTTGCACCTGCCTGTTTTTACAGTGAAGTTTTTGTACGCACAAAATGAATGTGGTACTCATATGCATGCATTCAATGTTTACACCTTCCATTCATCTAATCATCTGTCAGAACAGGTATACACCGAATATGTGTCACTTTACCTTCAGGCTCAGGGTCCAAGCAGTCATGAGGTCCTAAGGCAGGGTCTGGGAATCCGTTGCATTTTATCATTGTGGCATAAAACGATGCCGAGGCCTTGGGCACTCGAGGAAGTGTAGGATCTGAGCGGTTGACGTAGAAAAGGCCAAATCTCTCTGAAAAGCCAGTGGCCCACTCCAAGTTGTCCATCAGTGACCAAGCAGTGTAACCCCGGACATCCACGCCATCCAGCAAGTAAGCTGAAAGAACACAAATATCACCTTTAAAAACTGCAAATACACATGATGATATTTTAATTCTTATGACTATAAGCTAGTTTCTAGTTTTTTATTCGAAAGAACAGAATTGCCACAGACTATTTTATTGCAGCCATACTTTACATGAGACATCATTATATATCTTTGTCCCTCCCTTAAATATAGTCCATGAAAGTGTCTTGATACCTTTCAACGCCTCGTTGATGTATTTTTCATAGTAGTAGATCCTGTGAGTATCATTTAGGTCAACAACGCCTCGCTCTGACACGCCATTCTCCGTTATAATAATCGGTGGATTTCCATACTCGTCCTTAATGAAGTTCAGTATTCTGCGGAATCCAAATGGTGAAACCTTCAGCCAGGAAGAACCTGAATCCAGCCAGGTACGATCAGCAATTGTCCCTGCACCCCTGTGAAGGTCATATCAGTTGGATTACGTTCCAATAGCATGCATAATAAAGAGAGAACTTATTTGAATTAATCAGCATTTAAATTCAGTTAAAGGAGATGACATTAGCATTACATTTATTAGCATGGAAAGAATTTTCCCTTCTTATATTTTCTTTTTTTTTTTTCTTATATTGGCACTTGGTACCTGTCTGCATCATAGTGCTGAAGATTTGCATAATCCACAGGGAATGCCAGGACAGTGGTGTAATGGTTGAATCCAAAATAATCATGGGTGCCCTTAATTCTCTTAATCTCTTCTGGAGTAAACTCAAGCAGCCTAAAACAAAGGAGGAGAAAATGAATTTACTTAAGAAATGGAAATTTAAAACTTACTGGTTGCACTAGTTGTACTAAACATTCACCACCAGCGTAACTTAGCAAACCATCAAATTATTTTTAATAGGTGTTGTTTCCCTTTCTGGTTTGAATTGTAGTCTTTATAATACCGAGATTTTGGTAGACCAGCAGCCAAACTTCGCTCTCGAATAATTGTTTTCATCAAGTCACTGTAGTCGCCATTAAATACGGGATGTGCAAACCACCCAATGTAGAACTGTGCAAAGAGAGACAAAATAAAAGTCTGTTTGAGATTACTGCCATACTGATATATTGCAAAAATAGTCAAGGAATTGGCATACCTGCAGTACACGTTCTGCTGCATCAATATCCTCCTGCTTATAGGGATTTCTGGGTTCTGACCAGTCAGAATTAATGGTAATGGAGATAATGCCTTTCTGTCCGACCCGGTATTTGTCATTGTAGACATGCCAGGCCTCAGCATGTGCTTTAATAAGGTTGTGACCAACAATGTAGGGCAGAGTGCCTGGACGGAAACTGATCCCTTGAAACACACAGAATTATAGACATAATTTGAAGCCATATGCTGCATGCCTTTGGTCATTAGGGTTTAGAAATAACCTGATTTGGTCAAAGGATTGATTTAGAGGGTGCAGTTTGTTTTAAAGCACCTATTTTGAGTCGAATTGCAGAGTCATGACTTTGGTTTGCTAAATAACCTGTCACTTAATGCCACTAATAAAACATGCTTAAAACTAGTGCTGTAGTGTGTATTTCATTTTAAATCAAATTTTCACAGCACACGCTCAACCATGTATAGTTTGGGTGATACAGAGTGTCTGGATGCATAACATACCTGGGGCAGCGGCTCCGTATCCATGGCCTATGTTGGCTACATTGTACGGCTCATTAATGGTGACCCAAACTTTCACTTTGTGGCCAAGACGGCTAAAGATGAGGTCAGCATATTCCTTGAATCTGTCAACAATAGTCTCATTCTCCCAGCCCCCGATATCTTGCAGAGCTTGCGGAAGGTCCCAGTGATACAGAGTGACCTGACAGCAAAGGAAAAAAAGTTAAGATTACCAAATAAAACAGTTCACCATTGCAGAGTTGTTTTTTTGAGATGCTGGAAATAATTACACATACATGTGGCTGGATATTTGCAGCAAGGAGTGCATCCACTAGTCTGTGGTAGTAGTTGAGTCCAGCCTCATTAATGTGGTTGGTGGTGCCATCAGGAAGTACCCTTGGCCAGGATATGGAGAAACGATAATGGGTCACCTTAAGTTGCTTCAGTATATCAATATCCTCTTCTACTTTATTGTAACTGTCGCAGGCTAAATCCCCAGTGTCATCATTAAAGATTCGCAAAGGCGTGTGAGAAAATTTGTCCCAGATGCTGAGACCTTTTCCATCTGCTCTCCAACTCCCTTCAATCTGTAAATGGCAAATGTATAAGAAAGATTACAATATATGAAAAGACAGTACCTGAAATTCAAGGATTAATGACAGGGCTTCATTTCAACAGTTACCTGGTATGCGGCTGTTGCAGTACTCCAAATGAAATCTTTTGGGAAATGTCCGTAAATCTTCTCCTCATAATTTATAGGGAAACCATTATCTTTCATGATGTGGTAGTAGTAATGTGCGGAGTACTTGGGTGTCCTCGGTCGGTTTGGGTTATTGAAGTCCACATGGTGCAGCCCAAATCTAAAGTTGTATCCATTCTGCCACTCAAAAGAATCCATTAGTGCTGTTGCTATGTAGCCCTTCACCCTCACACCATCAAGTTGAGAGGCTTTTAAAACAAACACACAAAATGAATTATCAAGATGTAAAACAGCTATGGTAATCATAAAATGTATTTTATGAAATCTGTTTATAGCAACACACCTTTGAGAGCCTCATTGATATAGGTCTTAAAATAAAACACCCTTGCAGAATCATCCCAGGTTTTTTTTGATTCTGTAGCCATTCCATTCTCAGTAATGTAAATCTCTGGATCTCCGTATTCCTCCTTGATCCAATTAAGGAGTCTTCTCAAGCCCCACGCTACAGCTCTCTGGTTACGAATGGCTGTAGTTGGCGAATTGCTCTCCTCGTCCAGTTTAAAGTCCCCATCATCAACATAGGAAGGAGGCGTAAATGGAGCTGTAATGTGGCTTACTATCCTTGTCGTGTAATGATTTACACAGAACATGTCAGCAGTTCCCTGGATGAATTTCTTCTCTTCTTCAGTAAAGGAAGGTAGTCTTGACTCTGAAAGCTCTTGGAGGTCACTTTTGTTTGCAACTTGCCACTTCATTGCCTCAGGATAGTCACCATTCTTGAAAATGGGGTGTGCAAACCAACCCAGTTGGAACTGTAACACGCGGTCAGCAGCCACCACTTCACGGATATCGCTGACATCTCTTGGTTCAATCCAATCAGAATTGAGGGCAATAGATACCAAACCACCTTGGGATTTGCGATAGTTGTCATTATATGTATGGTAGGCCTTGGCATGTGCTTTGATCAGGTTGTGTGCAACTCTGTACGGAGCAGTTCCTGGTTCCTTAACATTCGGTGGAATCTGTCCAATTCCATAACCTGACCACGCAATTGTGTGAGGCTCGTTGAAGGTCATCCAAAATTTCACTCTGTCACCAAAGGTAGCAAAGCAGAAGTCACTAAAGTCATTAAAAATGTCGATCATTTGAACATTTTCCCATCCACTGATGTCTTGCAAAGTCTGTGGGAGGTCCCAGTGATAAAGTGTCACCATGGGGGTGATATTAGATTCTAAGAGGCCATCAATGAGTCTGTTGTAGTAGTCAACACCTTTCTGGTTCAGGG